>CM059817.1:34019488-34321988 GCA_030435695.1 Brachymystax lenok tsinlingensis
ATGAAGACAAAATTAAATAGTCTGATGGGAACCAATATTAGCCTATCACTTTATAATAAAAGCATTACATGCATAGTTGCATTTGAGGTCACTTTTGAAAATTGTGTTTTTACGCTAATTGATTGTATTTTCATTCGTGCATCTAGCCTACTGCCCTGTGCGCATTGCTGCGCTTGTAATGTGAAGAAATAGCCTACTAGTTTATCAACATTTTAAGCTAAACGTTCAGATCTATTGTGTCAGCCTCATTGCTATTTTTTTTTATCTATCGCATCCTACAACTGTTTGGAATATTTATTTCTCACACAGAATAGAATAGGTAAAGGTTTGTACAATAGGGGATTGACATATGGTAGTGCTTTTGCTGTTCGTTAGGCCTGCTTCTTTTCTGGCTGACGAAAAGTAAATGTAGACAGATCTTCCAACATCTTCAATATGCGCACAGTTGTGTCCCCGATGTATCCGTCTTCACTTGCAGCCTGTTAGAAGGACCCGATGACGTAACGTACAATAAGAATAAGAATTGAGATATCTGATAGGTGCTTCGGAGCATGCTACCGGGAAAAGGGAATTGTAATTATTGTATTCAGCCCAAGGGCATACCGGCAAAAGGCAAATGGCATTATCAAATGTTTGCCAAACTGTGAATGAGAGACTCATGAAGTGTGTGCAGCCTGCGCAAAAAAAACTAAGCCGAGCTCATGCGTTTCATGCAAAGTTTTTCAAATCATCATTAGTCACATCATGCAGCCTTAGAATATTTTTTAAATCAAAACATACAGCCCAAAGTTTGTATCACAACTAAAGTTGCATAAATAACTCTGAATTAAGCATATGGGAGGACCTGTTTCTTTGTTCTTTGTGCACACTCTCTCAACCATTGGGAGAGAATACTAGCCAAAGGTTTTAGAACACATACTAATTCAAGGGTTTTTCTATGTTTGTACTATTTTCTACATTGTAGAATAATATTGAAGATATCAAAATTATGAAATAACACATGGAATCATGTAGTAACCAAAAAAAGTGTCAAACAAATCAAAATATATTTTATTTGAGATTCTTCAAATAGCCACCCTTTGCCTTGATGACAGCTTTGCACACTCTAGGCATTCTCTCAACCAGCTTCATGAGGTTGTCACCTGGAATCAATTAAAAGGTGTGCCTTGTAAAAAGTTAATTTGTGAAATGTCTTTCCTTCTTAATGCGTTTGAGCCAATCGGTTGTGTGACCAAGTCCATATTATGGCAAGAACAGCTCAAATAAGCAAAGAGAAATGACAGTCCATCATTACTTTAAGACATGAAGGACAGTCAATACGGAACATTTCAATAACTTTGAAAGTTTCTTTAAGTGCAGTCGCAAAAACCATCAAGCACTATGATGAAACTGGCTCTCATGAGGACCGCCACAGCAAAGGAAGACCCAGAGTAACCTCTGCTTCAGAGGATAAGTTCATTAGAGTTACCAGCCTCAGAAATTGCAGCCCAAACAGAGTTCAAGTAACAGACACATCAAATGTTCAGAGGAGACTGTGAATCAGGCCATGGTCATATTGCTACAAAGAAACCACTACTAAAGGACACCAATAAGAAGAAGAGCCTTGCTTGGGCCAGGAAACACGAGCAATGGACATTAGACCGGTGGAAATGTATCCTTTGGTCTGGAGTCCAAATAGGAGATTTTTGGTTCCATCGCCATGTCTTTGTGAGACGTGATGTGGGTGACCGGATGATCTCCGTATGTGTATTTCCCACCGTAAAGCATGGAGGAGGAGGTGTTATGGTGTGGGGGTGCTTTACTGGTGACACTGTCTTTGATTTATTTAGAATTCAATGCACATTTAACCAGCATGGCTACCACAGCCTTCTGCAGCGATACACCATCCCATCTGGTTTGGGCTTAGTGGGACTATCATTTCTTTTTCAACAGGACAAACAGTGTGTTAGTATGTTACCCCACCATTGAAGCAGCATCCCTTTTACATTCTCCTGTAAAAGATAAACCTAGCTGCACGTTTTTACCTCTAGTTGCTTGGTTTACACACTGTGTCAGCACTTAACACGTGCCTGGGTAGCTAGCTATCGTCACTCAGGTGATGTTTACATGTAGGTGTGTATAGCATTGTGTAGAGAGTTGTGTTGCGTTGTGTGGAGATTTGTGTTGTATCTTTGGAGCTAATTTGACTTCAAAAGAAATGGGCCAAAAGAAAAAAGATCATAAATTAAGAAAAAATTTAGAAAATTAAGTAATGCAAGTTGATGTTTGCATCCAATCTTAAAGTTTCTTTGGTCAAACAATTTTCATTCTCGGTTCTGGTCATCTTTTCACTGTGCCGAGTTTCGATACTCTTTTGGCGACCACGACTACTATGCAGTAACCTGAGCCAGCAGCAGTTGACTTGGCTGTTGGTCTAATTCTTTTGAACTCAAATTGACTCCATGTGTGTCATTCTGTGTAGATTTGTGTTGTGTGTAGATTTGTGTTGCATTAACGTGTGCGTGTGTTTTGCATTGCGTAGAGATTTGTGTTGCGTTGTGTGTAGTTTTGTGTTGTGTGTATTAAGTTGTGTGTAGATTTGTCTTATGGTACCATGTAGGTTTGGCTGTTGATATACACTACTTAAAATGGTATACCTTTGAGACATCACAATGAAAATGATAAAAACAAACAGGTATGACATGTTGCATTTTACATGTATGTTACATAACAAAACAGTCAAATGGGACTCATGCATACTATATGGGGCATATCAACTGTTCAATAAACTAATCAACCAATTTAATTGCTTTCTTGGATATCCATTCAAATAAGTAACACTTGTTGCGGCAACAAAAACAAACAGTACAACATCTCCTTAGTAACAAGTAAAAGCATCTCCCCAAGCTGTGGGCCTGTTCTTTGAAGGTTTTCTGATAATAAAACTGTGACGTGTTGCCTTCATTGAGCTGACTTAGCGATGCAGCTAGCATCACATTTTCCAGCAGGCAGGCAGGAATGTGTGTGTGTGTGTGTGTGTGCGTGTGCGTGTGTGCGTGCACAGTCATCAATAGTGATGTGGCAGATTGGGCCTCATTAGGAAACATGAAATGCTAGGTCAATGACCTATGATGTCACAGTAGAATGTTAAATACACTGCCACACTGTCTCTGAGCAGGGGGCTATAAAGTGCAGAAGAACCTTGCTGTCATCGGGGCCTTAAGGAGTGTATGGAAGATCAGGGCTGAGCTATTAAACTGATTTAGAAAAAGAGAATATCACCTAGTCTCCGAGTATTGGAGTGTCAATCATAGAGCTGTGGTTTGAGCATATTCTCTTGAATATCAGGGAGAAGCAAGAGCAGGACATGAGGTGTTGCTGAGAATGAAGCATGAAGCATGCATGCAGACACACGCAAGTGCAGGCTCAAACACACATGCACGCACACGTGCGCAAGCACGGACACATGCGCGGATGCAAACAAAGACACACACACACATACACAAGCACACGCGACCAGGGGAGAAAGTGCGGCGGTATGGTCCGCTACGGCGTCCCGGCAAAATAAATAGTGGGGGAACACCGTACCGGTAAAACATGAGCCTTTGACAATAATGAAAACTAAATGTCAAGAAAACTGCAGGCTATTACACCATGATTTATCAGTACGATATGTCAGAGGCTTGAATAATGAGTGAATGAACCTGAATACGGGTGGCATGGCCTGCACTCCAAAATGTCGCCAAGGCAGAGATGAGTGGCGACACCGAGACGCGGACGGACAGCAGTGGAGGCATTAATTCTGCCCTAATGACAATCCCCCAAATGTCATTACCCTTTTTGGTGTTTTGTGTAACAGATGTCTCATTCCATTCACCTGTTTGGAGGCTAGAAATATGTTGTGAGTAGATGAACATGTGCGGGTAGCCAAGAGAAACTTGAAGTGAATGTTTGACAATCAGATGAAAACATTATGACTGGTTGTGTTTATGCCGCAATAAAAGGTAATCCATTTTAAAAGTTAAACGACACGTTTTTGCCTAGGCCCACAGAGATGTTATTGAATTAATAGGGATTCTATAAATCAGGATTAGGCAGCGGCCTGGAGCAGCAGTTTGACGAGGGCGGCATTTCCCTAGTTAAACTGCCCAAAAACAATGATAACTTCTCTTACCCAGTGGCATGAGGGCGATGATGCCGCCCCATGATATTTAGCTTGTCCATACCCAGCGTGCCTCTCCAGGGTGCTGTTGTAGAGATGCAGCACTCCACCAACGCTCAATAAAATCCATTGAACATAAATGATGTAGCCTACGGTAGAAAGAGTAGTAGCCTATGTGGTTTTTCTGTAGCCCATAGACTGGAGACCAAATGCAATACAATGTCATGAGACAGACACTTTTTAAATCATGAACTTATGAGGAGAGAGAGTACAGGAGAAAGTCAGCTAAAAAGACAAGCGGACATTGTCTTTCAGCACCAGCAACAATTGTCTTCATTTTAATTAGACTTCACTAACAACAAGAGGGCTTTGTTGGAGCCTATTTCTTCCTATAAAAAAAAAATGAGGTAAGCCTACTTGTTTGACAGACGCAATTATGCTATCCACAGATTTTGTCAGTATAGCCAAATCCTCCATTACTGTCACCATGCAGTCCATTAAATACCTCTGTTTCTGGGAAGGGCTTGGTGGGTTTGGGTAAAACCAGGGCTCAAATTGAGTGAGGGTATGCCATACCGTTTGTTAAAGGGCTAAAATCATACCCATTGTTAGCTTTATATTTTGAAATATATGAAAAGTATCGGGATAATATAAAGCTTTCTATAAATAATGCTTAACTTCTTTGGGAGCAGCGCACGAGGTTACCGTTTTGGAGACCCTGGCGTGCCCAAAGTAAAATGCCTCCCATTCAGGCCCAGAAAATGGGATATGCACATATTTAGTACCATTGGATAGGAAACACTCTGAATTTTCTAAAAGGGTTAACATTTTGTCTGTGAGTAAAACAGAACGGATATGGCAGGCGAAACCCCGAGGAATTTCTGTCCTGGAAAAAGTGGTTTTGACACATTGCCTCATTTAGAGCCCCTCCCTTATGAAAATGCCCTTATAAGGGCATATGAATGCAGTACCTATCGCTTCCTCTGGATGTCAACAGTCTCGAGAAAGTGTTCTGATTATTTTTAGATGCTTTTAGAGCAGAGAAGAAGAGGAATAAGGAAGTGTTCCCACAGATGTCCTTACAAGAAAATGCGCGCTCCCGGCAGGCACGTTCTTTGTTTTTTTCCTTTCTTATCGCCCAGTTTATATTCCGGTTGAAATATTATGCTATTTATACATAAGTGTTCCTAAGGATAGATTTACAATTATGTTTGATTGTTCTTGGACAAGTTTATAGGTATAAGTTGAACGAGTTCTCTTCACGTTTCAATGGAGGAGTCAACGCTCTATTTTCTCATTATAACGCGCCAACCAAACAGAGATTTATGGATATAATACATTACTTTTTATAACAAAAGAACCATGGATTGTCTTCGTTGGACACTTGGGAAGCCCTCAGCAGAAGTTCTTCAAAAGGTAATTGATTTGTTTTCGCTGTAAAATGTGTTATGTTAATGGGGGCCTGTTCGGCCCACCTTTTCCTGTAGTCCACAATCATCTCCTTTGTCTTGCACCACACTGCCAGGTCTCTAACCTTCTCACTATAGGCTGTCTCATCGTTGTCGGTGATCAGGCCTACCACTGTTGTGACATCAGCAAACTTAATGATGGTGTTTGGCCACGCAGTCATGGGTGAACAGGGAGTAGAGGAGGGGACTAAGAACACACCCCTGAGGGGCCCCAGTGTTGAGGATCAGTGTGGCAGACTTGTTGTTGCCTACCCTTTCCACCTTGAGGCGGCCCGTCAGGAAGTCCAGGATCTAGTTGCAGAGGGAGGTGTTTAGTCCCAGGGTCCTTAGCTTGGTGATGAGCTTCGTGGGCACTATGGTGTTGAATGCTGAGCTGTAGTGAATGAACATCATTCTCACATAGGGGTTCCTTTTGTCTATGTGGGAAAGAGCAGTGTGGAGTGCGATTGAGATTGTGTCATCTGTGGATCTGTTTGGGCGGTATCCGAATTGGAGTGGGTCTAGGGTATCCAGGAGGATGCTGTTGATGTGAGCCATGACCAGCCTTTTGAAGCACACCACTGCTACAGACATGAGTGCTACGGGTGGTAATAATTTAGGCATGTTACCTTCACTTTCTTGGGCACAGGGACTATTGTGGTCTGCTTGAAACGTGTAGGTATTACAGACTTGGTCAGGGAGAGGTTGAAAATGTCAGTAAAGACACTTGCCAGTTGGTCCGCGCATGCTTTGCGCATGCAGGCTTTGCGCATGCAGGCTCCGCGCATGCAGGCTTTGTGAATGTTGACCTGTTCAAAAGGTTTTGCTCACATCGGCTACCGAGAGCGTTATCACACAGTCGTCTAGAAGAGCTGGTGCTCTCATGGGTGCTTCAGTGTTGCTTGCCTCGAAGCGAGCAGAAAAGGCATGTACAGTTGAAGTCGGAAGTTTCACTCCACAAATGTATTGTTAACAAACTTTTGGCAAGTCGGTTAGGATATATACTTTGTGCATGACACAAGTAATTTTTCCAACAATTGTTTACAGACAGATTATTTCACTTAAAATTCACTGTATCACAATTCCAGTGGGTCAGATGTTTACATACACTAAGTTGACTGTGCATTTAAACAGCTTGGAAAATTCCCCAAAATTATGGCATGGCTTTAGAAGCTTTTGATAGGCTAATTGACATCATTTGAGTCAATTGGAGGTATACCTGTGGATGTATTTCAAGGCCTACCTTCAACTCAGTGCCTCTTTGCTTGACATCAGAAAAAAACTCAGAAAACAATTGTAGACCTCCACAAGTCAGGTTCATCCTTGGGAGCAATTTCCAAACTGGTGGTTGAGTGCGGTCTTAGTGCCAGCATTGGTTTGTGGTGGTAAATAGATGGCTACGAATAATATAGATGAGAACTCTCTTGGTAGATAGTGTGGTCTACAGCTTATCATAAGGTACTCTACCTCAGGCGAACAATACATCCAGACTTCTTTAATATTAGATTTTTTTTTCAATGATTGCATGTTGGCCAATAGAACTACGAATTCTCAGAAGTTAGCCCGAAGTCCGCCCCTTTTTCTCCGTCTTTTCTTGAGGCAAATTACGGGGATTTGGGCCCGTTCCCGAGAAAGCAGCATATCCTTCGCCTTGGACTCCTTAGCTTGTTAGGGGAGTGGCAGCTGAGGGGTCGGTTTTGGAGAGCCTGGCGTGCCCAAAGTAAAATGCCTCCCATTCAGGCCCAGAAAATAGGATATGCACAGAATTAGTACTATTGGATAGGAAACACTCTGAATTTTCCAAAAGTGTTAACCATTTGTCTGTGAGTGAAACAGAACGCATATAGAACGCATACCCCGAGGGATTTCTGTCCTGGAAAAAGTGATTTTGACACACTTATGAAAATGCCCTTATAAGGGCATATGAATGCAGTACCTATCGCTTCCTCTGGATGTCAACAGTCTCAAGAAAGGGATTTGATTCTTCTTAGCTGCTTTTAGAGCAGAGAAGAAGAGGAATAAGAAAGTGTCCACTGAGATGTCCTTACAAGAAAATGCGCGTTCATGGCTTGCGCGTTTTGTTTTTTTCCTTTCTTATCGCCCAGTTTATATTCAGGTTGAAATATTATACAACATATAGTAAGTGTTCCTAAGGATACATTTACAATGATGTTTGATTGTTCTTGGACAAGTTTATAGGTATAAGTTGAACGAATTCTCTTCACGTTTCAATGGAGGAGTCAACGCTGTTTTTTCTGATTATATTGCACCAACCAAACGGAGATTTATGGATATAATACATTACTTTTTCTAACAAAAAAAACATGGATTGTCTTCGTTGGACACTTGGGAAGCCCTCAGCAGAAGTTCTTCAAAAGGTAATTGATTTGTTTTCGCTGTGAAATGTGTTTTTTGTGAACTGTGGAGGCTTATGAAATTATGGTAATGGTAAAAATATGTTAGATGCTACCCTCAAACAATCAAATGTGGTGCTTTCTCCGTAAAGCCTTTTTGAAATCTGACAACGCTGTGATATTGCCAAGAAGCAGAGCTTTTGATGACTATGAAGCACTTGTATATTGATGCATGTTTAATAATTCAACTTTTGGATTTTGAATTTGGCGCCTTGCATTTCACCTGGTAGTGTCGGGAGTGGGGTTAACTTCAAACAAGTCCCCTTTTTTGGGAAAGAGTGTCAGAGCGGCCAGACGGCAGCTCATCGGCAACTCTCCTACCCCGATGCATTCATACAACATGCAAAAGAATTTCAGTCCAATTATTCCCCAGAATGTTTTATAAAACTCCACTGGGAGTCCATTCACCCCCAGTGGATTGCCGGGGGACATCTGGGATACGGCCTCTGCCAGTTCATGGGACAACAGAAGACAGTCCATTTCATCCCTCTGTGCCAGAGAGAGCTTAGGGAGTTCTGCAAACAAGACCTGAGCACACATAGGATCACACAGTTCTGCCCTATACAACTCAGTATAAAACTCCACAGTCCGCTCCCGCATCTCCCCCACCAGAGAGGTCACCCGCCCATCAGACAGCCATAGACAATGCATACCCTTGGCTTCACCACTCTGTCTTTCTAAACCAAAAAAGGAGGAGCTGGGAGCGTCCATCTTCTTGAGCATGGAGAACCTAGCTCTTACAAGTGCTCCCTTTGCTTAAACCTGGAAAAAACTGCCCCGGTCCCTACGTAATTCATCTAAATTAGCCTGGAGGCCTACATTGCTTTGCCTCACCATCTCTACCTCCATCTCACTAATACTACACTCGAGTTACCCCAATACTATCCTAGACTCGGAGGATGAGAGAGCTGTATACTGTTGACAGAAAAGCCGAATTTGGACTTTCCCCACATCCCACCATTGACTCATACTCATACTCCACTCTTTGTTTCCCCTACCTTTTCCCCAAAATCTGGAAACCTGAGAGTAGCCCCTTTTTTTTTCAATTTTTAAAAAAAATGGACATACCTAAAATGACATACCCAAAGGAATGTGGTTGAATGTAACATAATAGATTGGGTAAAAGATAATACAAAGAAAAAAACACCCGTTCATTTGTATTTGTTTTGTACCATCATTTTTGAAATGCAAGAAAAAGGCCATAATGTATTATTCCAGCCCAGGTGCAATTTAGATGTTGGCCACTAGATGGCATCAGTGTATGTGCAACGTTTTAGACTGATCCAATGAACCATTGCATTTCAGCATAATATCATAACCAGCACGGGTGTCACAAAACACATAAAAAGAGCTAAAATAAATCGCTGAACTTTGAAGATCTTCTTCTGATGGCAATCCGAAGTGTCCAAGCAAGACAATCAATGTTCCTTTTGTTCGAAAAAGTCCCTCTTTATATCCATGATGCTCAGTTTGGTTGGCGCGTTCTGCTCAGAAAATCCAATTTGGAGACCTCCACAAGTCTAGTTCATCCTTGGGAGCAATTTCCAAACGCCTGAAAGTACCACGTTCATCTGTACAAACAATAGTACGCAAGTACAAACACCATGGGACCACGCAGCTGTCATACCGCTCAGGAAGGAGACGCGTCTCCTAGAGATGAACGTACTTTGGTGCAAAAAGTGCAAATCATTCCCAGAACAACAGCAAAGGACCTTGACCCCAAGAATACTTCCAAAGTTGTGGCAAATGGCTTAAGGACATCAAAGTCAAGTTATTGGAGTGGCCATCACAAAGCCCTGACTTCAAATCCTATAGAAAAATTGTGGGTAGAACTGAAAAACAAACAAATGGATATCTGCACTGTAACTCCAGCCACAGAGCTCTGTGGATCAATGTCACAGTGCCTGTTGTCAGAATGACAGTATCACTGTTATTAGACTGCTTTATTAGATGGTAGGCATGGATAATCCATTTCCGTGTGCGTGCGTGTGTGGTACAATTTGTTCTCTAGGTAACTCAGTGACCATGATAGTGTGGGTGGAGTAAAGTAACAGTGTCCATAGCACACTGAGGTTCCCTGCTGGCAATGCAAATAGTCTGGGTAGCCATTTGATTAGCTGTTCAGGAGTCTTATGGCTATTTAGAAGTCTCTTGGACCTAGACTTGGCGCTCCGGTAGCAGAGAGAACAGTTTATGACTAGGGTGGCTGGAGTCTTTTTAGGACCTTCCTCTGACACGGTTGGTATGGAGGTCTGTCCCCGGTGACGTACTGAACCGTACGCACTACCCTCTGTAGTGCCTTGTGGTCGGAGGCCGAGCAGTTGCCATACCAGGCGGTGATGCAACCCGTCAGGATGCTCTCGATGGTGCAGCTATAAAACCTTATGAGGATCTGAGGACCCATGCCAAATCTTTTCAGTCTCCTGAGGGTAATAGGTTTTGTTGTGCCCTCTTCATGACTGTATTTAGATGTGCTTGGACCATGTTACTTTGTTGGTGATGTGGACGCCAACGAACTTGAAGCTCTCAACCTGCTCCACCACAGCTCCGTTGATGGGAATGGGGGCATGCTCGGTCATCCTTTTCCTGTAGTCCACAATCATCTCCTTTGTCTTGATCACGTTGATGGGGAGGTTGTTGTCCTTGCACCACATGGTAATACCTCCTCCCCATAGGCTGTCTCATCGTTGTCGGTGATCAGGCGTACCACTGTTGTGTCATTAGCAAACTTAATGATGGTGTTGGAGTCTTGCCTGGCAGTGCAGTCATGAGTGAACAAGGAGTACGGGAGGCAACTGAGCAAGCACCCCTGAAGGGCCCCCGTGTTGATGATCAACGTGGCAGATGTGTTGTTACCTTACCTTCCCTTTCCACCTGGGGCGGCCCGTCAGGAAGTCCAGGATCCAGTTGCAGAGGGAGGTGTTTAGTCCCAGGGTCCTTAGCTTAGTGATGAGCTTTGAGGGCACTATGGTGCTGAACGCTGAGCTGTAGTCAATGAATAGCATTCTCACATAGGTGTTCCTTTTGCATCATCTGTGGATTTGTTGGTGTGGTATGCAAATTAGAGTGGGTCTAGGGTTTCTGGGATTTTGTTGTTGATGAGAGCCATGACCAGCCTTTCAAAGCATTTCATGGCTACAGACGTGGTAGTCATTTAGGCAGGTTACCTTAGTGTTCTTGGGCACAGGGACTATGGGGGTCTGCTTAAAACATGTTGGTATTACAGACTCAGACAGGGAGGTTGAAAATGTCAGTGAAGACACTTGCCAGTCGGTCAGCGCATGCTCGGAGTACACATCCTGGTAATCAGTCTTGTGAATGTTGACCTGTTTTAAGGTCTTACTCACATCGGCTTTGGAGAGTGTGATCACACAGTCATCCGGAACAGCTGATACTCTCATGCATGTTTCAGTGTAACTTGCCTCGAAGCGAGCATAGAAGTTATTAAGCTCGTCTGGTAGGCTCGTGTCACTGGGAAGCCTGTGCTTCCCTTTGTAGTCTATAATAGTTTGCAGGCCCTGCCACACCCGACAAGCGTCGGAGCCGGTGTATTACGATTCGATTCTTATAAGCTTCCGGGTTAGAGTCCCGCTCCGGCAGCTCTACCCTTTAGGCCAGTACGAATGTTGCCTGTAATCAATGGCTTTTGGTTGGGGTATGTACGTACAGTCATTGTGGGGACGACGTGCTCGATGCACTTATTGATAAAGTCAGTGACTGATGTGTTGTACTCCTCAATGCCATCGGAAGAATCCCTGAACATATTCCAATCTGTGCTAGCAAAACAGTCCTGTAGTTTAGCATCTGCCTCACCTGACCACTTTTTTATAGACCGAATCACTGGCGCTTCGTGTTTGAATTCTTGCTTGTAAGCTGGAATCAGAAGGATAGAATTATGGTCAGATTTGCCAAATGGAGGGCGAGGGAGAGCTTTGTACGCGTCTCTGTGTGTGGAGTAAAGGTGGTCTAGAATTTCTTTCCCTCTGGTTGCACATTTAACATGCTGATAGAAATTTGGTAAAACCTATTTAGGTTTCCCTGCATTAAAGTCCCCGGCCACTAGGAGTGCCGCCTTTAGATGAGCATTTTCCTGTTTGCTTATGGCGGTATACAGCTCATTGAGTGAGGTTTTAGTGCCAGCATCGGTCTGTGGTGGTAGGTAGATAGCTACAAAAAATACAAATAAACTCTAGGTAGATAGTGTGGTCTACAGCTTTTCATGAGATACTCAAAACCTAGAGACTTCCTTTGATATCGTGCACCAGCTTCCAGTTTCCTTCTCCAGTGAATAACAGGGATCTGGGCCTGGTCGGGTATCTGTTTTATATCCCTCCCGTCCGACTCATTGAAGGAGAACTCTTTGTCCAGTTTGAGGTGAGCAATCGCAGTTCTGATGTCCAGAATCTTTTTTTTTCGGTCATAAGAGATGTTAGCAGCAATGTTATGTACAAAACAAGTTACGAACAACGCAAAAAAACAAAAAAAAATAGCATGGTTGGTTAAGAGCCGATAAGACGCCAGCCTTCCTCTCTATTGTTTTTTGATATTTGGTTTTAAGCGTATTCCAAACCTTAACCATTCAGAGAATGACTAATCTTAAAAATTATGAGTTAGTGCCTAACCTTAAACACTTTGAAATTTCACATTTGGAACAACTTAGAAATTTCACGTTTGAGAAACATGGATGAACGTCTAATTCTGACGTGAGACTGTGAGAGCTGGTAGCTACCCCCTTCTCTTTCTTACTCTATCACACCCACTCTCTCCCATTCTTTCTCCCTTCCCTCCCTCCTCTCTCTTTACCCTCCCTATCCCCATCCCTCTCTGAGATGTGATGTGACAGGATGAGGCTATATGATCTCAACTCCCTGGCTCTGCGGTGGGCCTGGAGGCCGTGGGCAGACTGCTAGTCTACTGTCTGTTTGACACTCCTTCTGCCCTGCCTGGCTCCTCTGGGTGACTGAACACTGATAACACCTAGAATACGCTTACATCATCGCTTGTGGTTAGCGGTTTGTGTGTGTGTGTGTGTGTGTGTGTATGAGAGAGACTTTCTGTGTCCCTCTTACTCACACATGCTGGTAACATACCACATACATGTATTCTACGGTCATTAAAGTGTTAAAAAATTCCATTAAACAATCTGTTCATAACATACAGTATAACAATCTGTTATGCATCTCTTTAGGTGTACATTATGTCTGATTGTACAATTCAAAGCATGAACAGGCAACCCAAATTGGTCTACACGGACAATTTCTGGCCTGGTTTAGATCTTATCTGTCGGAAAGATATCAGTTTGTCTCTGTGGATGGTTTGTCCTCTGACAAATCAACTGTAAACTTCGATGTTCCTCAAGGCTCTGTTTTGGGACCACTATTGTAGAATGATATCAGATTGCCTTGACATTTCACATGAAAAAATGAAAATACAGTTTACTACACTTACTATAGAATTCTATAGTAATACACTTTTTTAACTATAGTAAACACTACAGTATTTAATTTGCATATACCCTGCCCATTTCCCTCCCATATTGCAATTTGTGCTACCCATAAGTGAGAAACCTACAAGTATAGACCATATATTGTGTCTCCTACAGGTTATAGAAAAGAGCAGAAGCTCTGAACTATCCATTCAGACCAGGCCTGGGCAAAGGCCCACGACCTGATTTCAATACGGCCCACGGAATCATGCTCAGATCACAAAGAATTTGCGATAGTAAACTTCCACCCTTGTGGGACATTTATTTGAAGGCACATATAAATAACAACTACACGAGGAGAGACAGTGACTGACAGGCTGACACACACGTCACAGTTACAAATAGTAGCTAGCTAGAAATTGTGCAGAAATGAGTTTTTCAAAGACTTCAAAGAAGGGTGGACATCGAAATGTTTCTTTATTGAGATATCAGGGAAAGCTGTGTGCTTAGTGTGCAAAGAGAGCATCACTTTCTTGATAGACTACAACTTGTCCTGACACTTCCAGATGAAGCATGCTGAGAAATATGTCTTCTGAGCAGAGGGCAAGTGCATCGAAAGAGTTGCTTTCTCAGTTGCAAAAGTAGTAAGGACTTTTCACAGAACTGCATTTAGCAAATGACGGAATTGTGAGAGCTAGCTTCAGTTGAAGTCGGAAGTCTACATACACTGTACTCGTGCTCCTAGATCTTAGTGCTGCTTTTGATACCATCGATCACCACATTCTTTTGGAGAGATTGGAAACCCAAATTGGTCTACACGGACAAGTTCTGGCCTGGATTAGATCTTATCTGTCGGAAAGATATCAGTTTGTCTCTGTGGATGGTTTGTTCTCTGACAAATCAACTGTAAACTTCGGTGTTCCTCAAGGCTCTATTTTGGGACCACTGTTGTTTTCACTATATATTTTACCACTTGGTGATGTCATTTGGAATCATAATGTTAACTTTCACTGCTATGCGGATGACACACAGCTGTACATTTCGATGAAACATGGCAAAGCTCCAAAATTGCCCTCCCTGGAAGCCTGTGTTTTAGACATAAAGAAGTGGATGGCGGCTAGTGTTCTACTTTTAAACTCTGACAAAACAGAGATGACTGTTCTAGGTCCCAAGAAACAAAGAGATCTTCTATTGAATCTGACAATTAATCTTGATGGTTGTATAGTCATCTCAAATAAAACTGTGAAGGACCTCGGCGTTACTCTGGACCCTGATCTCTCTTTTGACGAACATATCAAGACTGTTTCAAGGACAGATATTTTCCATCCACGTAACATTGTAAAAATCAAAAACTTTCTGTCCAAAAATGATGCAGAAAAATGTATCCATGCTTTTGTCACTTCTAGGTTAGACTACTGCAATGCTTTACTTTCCAGCTACCCAGATAAAGCTTTACATAAACTTCAGTTAGTGCTAAACACGGCTGCTAGAATCTTGACTAGAACCAAAAAAATTATCATATTACTCCAGTGCTAGCCTTTCTACACTGGCTTCCTGTTAAGGCAAGGGCTGATTTCAAGGTTTTACTGCTAACCTACAAAGCATTACATGGGCTTGCTCCTACCTATCTTTCCAAATTTGGTCCTGCCGTACATACCTACACGTACGCTACGGTCACAAGACGCAGGCTTCCTTACTGTCCCTAGAATTTCTAAGCAAACAGCTGGAGGCAGGGCTTTCTCCTATAGAGCTCCATTTTTATGGAATGGTCTGCCTATCCATGTGAGAGACGCAGACTCGGTCTCAACCTTTAAGTCTTTATTGAAGACTCATCTCTTCAATAGGTCCTATGATTGAGTGTAGACTGGCCCAGGAGTGTGAAGGTGAACGGAAAGGCACTGGAGCAACGAACCACCCTTGCTGTCTCTGCCTGGCAGGTTCCCCTCTCCACTGGGATTCTCTGCCTCTAATCCTATTACAGGGGCTGAGTCACTGGTATACTGGTGCTCTTCCATGCCATCCCTGGGAGAGGTGTCGCTTCTTCCTGTCCGGGTTGCCCCCTTTGGGTTGTGCCGTGGCGGAGATCTTGTGGGCTATACTCGGCCTTGTCTCAGGATGGTTGGAGATATCCCTCTAGTGGTGTGGGGGCTGTGCTTCGGCAGAGTGGGTGGGGTTATATCCTGCCTGTTTGGCCCTGTCCGGGGGTATCGTTGGACGGGGCCACAGTGTCTCCCGGCCCCTCCTGTCTCAGCCCCCAGTATTTATGCTGCAGTAGTTGATGTGTCGGGAGGCTAGGGTCCGTCTGTTATATCTGGAGTATTTCTCCTCTCTTATCCAGTGTCCTGTGAATTTAAGTATGCTCTCTCTTATTATCTCTCTCTCTCTCTCTCTCTCTCTCTCTGAGGACCTGAGCATTAGGACCATTCCTCAAGGCCTACCTGGCCTAATGACTCCTTGATGTCCCCAGTCCACCTGGCCGTGCTTCTTCTCCAGTTTCAACTGTTCTGCCTGTTTTATGAATATTTTAAAATCTTGTCCATGTTCTGTTATAATCTGCACCCGGCATAGCCAGAAGAGGACTGGCCACCCCTCACAGCCTGGTTCCTCCCTAGGCTTCTTCCTAGGTTTTGGCCTTTCTAGGAAGTTTTTCCTAGACACCGTGCTGTTACACCTGCATTGCTTGCTGTTTGGGGTTTTAGGCTGGGTTTCTGTACAGCACTCTGTGACATCAGCTGATGTAAGAAGGGCTTTCTAAATACATTTGATTGATTGATTGGTTGACTTAGGTTGGAGTCATTAAAACTCATTTTTCAACCACTCCACAATTATCTTGTTAACAAACTATAGTTTTGGCAAGTCGGTTACTTTGTGCATGACACAAGTAATTTTTCCAACAATCGTTTACAGACAGATTATTTTACTTATAATTCACTGTATCACAATTCCAGTGGGTCAGAAGTTTACATACACTAAGTTGGCTGTGCCTTTAAACCGCTTGGAAAATTACAGAAAATTAAGCTTCTGATAGGCTAATTGAAATAATTTGAGCGAATTGGAGGTGTACCTTGTGGATGTATTTCAAGGCCTACCTTCGAACTCAGTGCCTCTTTGCTTGACATCATGGGAGAATCAGAAGAAATCAGCCAAGACCTCAGAAAATAAATTGTAGACCTTCACAAGTCTGGTTCATCCTTGGGAGCAATTTCCAAACGCCTGAAGGTACCACGTTCTTCTGTAAAAACAATAGTACGCAAGTATGAACACCATGGAACACGTTCTGTCTCCTTTGGTGCGAAAAGTGCAAATCAATCCCAGAACAACAGCAAAGGACCTTGTGAAGATGCTGGAGGAAACAGGTACAATATCTATATCCACAGTAAAACGAGTCCTATATCGAAAGGCCACTCACCAGAAGAAACTGCTCCAAAACCTAAAAAAAAAGCCAGATTATGGTTTGCAACTGCACATGGGGACAAAGACTGTACTTTTTGGAGAAATGTCCTCTGGTCTGATGAAACAAAAATAGAACTGTTCGGCCATAATGACCATCATTATGTTTGAAGGAAAAAGGGAGAGGCTTACAAACCGAACAACACCATCCCAAAAGTGAAGCACGGGGGTGGCAGCAGCATCATATTGTGGGGGTGCTTTGCTGCAGGAGGGACTGGTGCACTTCACAAAATAGATGGCATCGAGAGGAAGGAAAAATATGTGGATATATTGAAGCAACATCTCAAGACATCAGTCAGGAAGTTAAAGGTTGGTTGCAAATGGGTCTTCCAAATGGACAATGACCCCAAGCATACTTCCAAAGATGTGGCAAAATAGCTGAAGGACAACAAAGCCAAGGTATTGGAGTGACCATCACAAAGCCCTGACCTCAATCCTATAGAAAAATTGTGGGCAGAACTGAAAAACGTGTGAGAGCAAGGAGGCCTACAAACCTGACTCAGTTACACCAGCTCTGTCAGGAGGAATGGGACAAAATTGACCCAACTTATTGTGGGAAGCTTGTGGAAGGCTACCCGAAACGTTTGACCTAAGTTAAATAATTTAAAGGCAGTGCTATCAAATACTAATTGAGTGTATGTAAACTTCTGACCCACTGGGAATGGGATGAAAGAAATAAAAGATGAAAGAAATAATTCTCTCTACTATTATTCTGACATTTCACATGTCTGAAGTAAAGTGGTGATCCTAACTGACCTAAGACAGAAGATCTGTACTAGGATTAAATGTCAGGAATTGTGAAAAACTGAGTTTAAATGTATTTGGCTAAGGTGTATGTAAACTTCCGACTTCAACTGTATGTACTGTCCCACAAAATTGCTAAACATAGCAAGCCATTCGCTGAGGGCGAGTTCATTAAATAATGTTTAATTGGCTCTGCAGCAATACTTTGCCCCGACAAGAAAGAGCTGTTTGAAAACGTTTCCAGTGACACTTCGTGTTGAGGACATCGCAGAGAATATGTAACAACAGTTGAAAGACAAGGTAAATGATTTCACCTATTACTCCTTGGCCCTGGATGAGAGCAGTGATGCACATGACACGGCACAGTTGTTGATATTCTTATGAGGCATAACCCCAGACTTTGAAATTAAGGAGCTTGCTTCAGGGCAGTCAATGAAGAGCACAACCACAGGAAAATATTTATTGGAGGAGTGTGTGGCAAAGCTGGGACCACTAATGGGTGCCCAAACTTGACAGGAAAAATTGTGGGCCTTTTTAAAAGGATACAAGATCAAGTAGCTGAGCTGAACCCAGATCAGAAAATTATTTTCCTGCATTTCATTATTCATCAGGTGGTGCTCTGTAAAATGTGTTCTGAGAATAAGCCATGTATTGGATACAGTCACTAAAGTGGTAAACTTCTCACTGTTGGAAAAGACAGAGTCGGGTCATGCAGATCTCCCCTACCACACAACATAAAATGGCTGAGTTTGGGCAAGGTGCTTAAAAGGGTTTGGGACCTGAAGTCAGAGATAGCTGAGTTTTTGCAAATGAAAGGAAAATATGTGGATTTCCCTCAACTGCAAGATAAGGAATGGTTGGCTGATTTTGACTTCACCGTGGACATCATGGCCCTCATGAATGAGCTAAATGCCAAACTACAAGGGAAGGGCCTTGACCAGCGGGAGATTCAATGGCTCACAATTCAATGGCTCAGACACAAGAGGAATGTGGCAGGGTCTACAGTCAATCACGGACTACAAAAAGAAAACCAGCCCCGTCGCGGACCATGACGTCCTGCTCCCAGACAAACTAAACAACTTCTTTGCTCGCTTTGAGGACAATACAGTGCCACCGACACGGCCCGCTACCAAAACCTGCGGGCTCACCTTCACCGCAGCCAATGTGAGAAAAACATTTAAATGTGTTAACCCTCGCAAGGCTGCCGGCCCAGATGGCATCCTGGCCGTGTCCTCAGAGCATGCGCCAGACCAGCTGGCTGGTGTGTTTACGGACATATTCAATCAGTCCCTATCCCAGTCTGCTGTTCCCACATGCTTCAAGAGGGCCACCATTGTTCCTGTTCCCAAGAAAGCTAAGGTGACTGAGCTAAATGACTATCGCCCCGTAGCACTCACTTCCGTCATCATGAAGTGCTTTGAAAGATTAGTCAAGGATCATATCACCTCCATCCTGCCAGACACCCTGGACCCACTCCAATTTGCTTACCGTCCCAATAGGTCCACAGACGATTAATCGCAATCACACTGCATACTGCCCTAACCCATCTGGACAAGAGGAATACTTATGTAAGAATGCTGTTCATCGACTACAGCTCAGCATTTAACACCATAGTTCGCTCCAAGCTCGTCATTAAGCTCGAGACCCTGGGTCTCGACCCAGCCCTGTGCAACTGGGTCCTGGACTTCCTGACGGGCCGGTCCCAGGTGGTGAGGGTAGGAAACAACATCTCCACCCCGCTGATCCTCAACACTGGGGCCCCACAAGGGTGCGTTCTCAGCCCTCTCCTGTACTCCCTGTTTACCCATGACTGCGTGGCCAAGCACGCATCCAACTCAATCATCAAGTTTGCTGACGACACTACAGTGGTAGGCTTGATTACCAACAACGACGAGACGGCCTACAGAGAGGAGGTGAGGGCCCTCGGAGTGTGGTGTCAGGAAAATAACCTCTCACTCAATGTCAACAAAACAAAGGAGATGATCGTGGACTTCAGGAAACAGGAGAGGGAGCACCCCCCTATCCACATCGAGGGGACAGTAGTGGAGAAGGTGGAAAGTTTTAAGTTCCTCGGCGTACACATCACGGACAAACTGAATTGGTCCACCCACACAGACAGCGTGGTGAAGAAGGCGCAACTTCAACCTCAGGAGGCTGAAGAAATTTGGCTTGTCACCAAAATCACTCACAAACTTTTACAGATGCACAATCGAGAGCATCCTGTCGGGCTGTATCACCGCCTGGTACGGCAACTGCTCCGCCCACAACCGTAAGGCTCTCCAGAGGGTAGTGAGGACTGCACAACGCATCACCGGGGTTAAACTACCTGCCCTCCAGGACACCTACACCACCCGATGTCACAGAAAGGCCAAAAAGATCATCAAGGACAACAAACACCCGAGCCACTGCCTGTTCACCCCGCTATCATCCAGAAGGCGAGGTCAGTACAGGTGCATCAAAGCTGGGACCGAGAGACTGAAAAACAGCTTCTACCTCAAGGCCATCAGACTGTTAAACAGCCATCACTAACATTGAGTGGCTGCTGCCAACATACTGACTTAAATCTCTAGCCACTTTATACATAGGAATTGGATGTAACAAATGTATCACTAGCCACTTTAAACAATTTTGTATATAATGTTTACGTATCCGACATACTCATATCAAATGTATACACTGTACTCTAAACCATCTACTGTATCTTGCCTATGCCGTTCGGTCATCGACCCAAATCTCTAGCCACTTTAATAATTATAATTGGATGAAATAATGTATCACTATCCACTTTAAACAATGCCATTTATATAATGTTTACATATCCTACATTACTCATCTCATATATGTGTGTGTGTATGTGTATATATATATATATGTGTGTGTATATACTGTACTCCATACCATCTACTGCATCTTGCCTATGCCGGTCAGCCATCGCTCATCCATATATTTATATGTACATACTCGTATTCATTCCTTTACTCTTGTGTGTATAAGGTAGTTGTTGTGAAATTGTTAGATTACTTGTTAGATACTACTGCATGGTCGGAACTAGAAGCACAAGCATTTCGCTACACTCGCATTAACATCTGCTAACCATGTGTATGTGACAAATAAAATTTGATTTGATTTGATTTGATGTATACATTGCTGCTGCATGCTTTGTTCAAAGTATTGGGAAATGATATGCTGTTGGTTTCCTCTCCTTTCACCTTCAATGTGGATAACGCTCCCACTGACCTGCAACTTGAGCAGTGATTGGGGAACTGCTCAGTGATTGGGGAACTATTCAAAACAATGTCACTGACGAGGTTCTATCCATCTCTCGATGAAAAAACCTTTTCAAAGATGAGGAGTCATGGTAAGAAGATGTTTGTACTTTTTCGGTCAACCTATGTATATAAACATACATTTTTTGTGATACAGTCAAAGCCCATCAGAGACTTCACTCCTCACATTGATTGAGTAGTTTAAATGTAATGTTGAGCTTTCTTGTGTTTTTGTGCATTCTCATTAATAAGAGTTCTATCCGTGGTGCTGAATGCACAGTGTACTTTTCCCTCCGTGTAGTTCATTGCATGTTTAATAACAAAAATACCTACCAAAAGGAGAACATGGATGTGGTTTATGTCTGTGCATGTTAAAAAAGTAAAATAAGTAGCATATCTGGATGTGATTTACAGTAGATATATCTGTCAACACATGATGTATAATTCTGTAGTATGATTCTGGCCCGCGATGGCAAAAATATATTCTAATGTGTCTCTCCATGGAAAATAATTGCCCAGGCCTGATTCAGACCCTACCTACAGGTTATGGAACATTTGCTCTTTTAGTATTTCTCCAGTAGGTTTCCTGAAGGACAAAGCTTCCACTTTTATGTCTAAGATCATAAAACAAAAACACTATAGTAAATACTACAGTAATGTACGCAGAAACACTACATTAATTACTATAGTATATACTACAGCTCTTTTACTACAGTATACCATAGTAAATACTAAAATATTCACTGTAGTGTTTATGCGGACAATAGTAAAAAAAGGATAGTGAATACTACGGTCAAGTCCGCAAAAACAATGCAGTGAAAACTAGAGTATTTATTCAACACTATACTATAATCATTTTTTTATGTGTGTGCATTCTAAAAACATGTAGCAAGACATTACAAGACACTAGAAGACATGCTGCAGTTCAAGCAAAGAAGCAAATTCCTGATTAGAGGTAAAACACAACAAACAGCTAGATTACACTGGGCTTGGTTGCAGTCATTGGAATCTGACTGAAAAAATGTTTAGTCTCCAGGAGAATGAATTCAGCAGACTCAGGTTCTGTTTCGAAATGGCACCCTATTCTCTATTTAGGGCACAACTTTTAACCAGAGCCCTATGGTCCATGTTCAAAAGAAGTGTACTATAAAGGGAATAGGATGCCATTTGGGACGCAGCCAACAGTTAATAAAACACGAAGAGCTCAGAACCCCTCTCTCACATTCTCTGACCTCTGACCTGAATGACCTCTGGCACACTGTCAGATGGGTCCAATCCACCAGTCACAGATCACGTTGCATGGTCTGTAGTCCAAACAAACAAGCAGAGATGGAAACTGCATGATCCTGAAATTAAACCTCAAAAAGAGAGAATACTAAATAAATCTGCAACCTAAATTGAATTATCAACTGTCATGTGTGAGGCAGAACAAGGAGATGAGGAAACAAAAAGGTGCGTCAGTGATGTGATTTAAATAGCTTAACAGTTCAATATTTTAACTGTCAAAAATTACTTTAACCCAATTATCAAAACATATGAAGTGCTAATGTAGCAATTCATGTTGATATCAAATAGCTCCTTAGTAAGAGTCTTGAGAGCCCAAACTCTGGTGAAAAGAACCTTCAAAACCTGACAGGCTCCACCCACACATCCCTGACAACTAGCAACGAGCTACAAATTGAGAAACCTGAGACTAAATAAAAAGAAGAGAACTTTGCATGAGTAACTACAATTCTTACAAAAATAAACCTAGTTAGCAAGAAACGGAACCATGCATGCCCTATGTTAGACACAAAAATGAATAAGATATTAAATTAATAGATTAAAACAAACGGACATCGGTTACACATTGTTTGGCCAGCCCCCTATGGACGATCAACAGATAATCAAACAAACTATCAACTGCAACTCTGTTGATAGACAACAGCCTGTATCGGGCAAACAGAGCTTCTGTGCAGAGTGGAACACCACTCCTCAGCAGTCTCTGCCCTCCTCTCTGCTGATAGGGCTAAGTGTTGTGACCTCTGGCAATGTTAGAATCATTAGCCAGGCCCTAGCTCTGGAGGCCAGACACTAATGTTTACTACAGTACATGTACAGTGGGGTCTGAAATTATTGACACCCTTGATAAAGATAAGCGAAAATGACTGTATTGTCACACCCTGATCTGTTTCACCTGTCTTGTGCTTGTCGCCACCCCCAACCAGGTGTCTCCCATTTTCCCTATTATCCCTTGTATATTTATACCTGCGTCTGTTGCTAGTTTGTCTTGTCAGGTCGACCCAGCATGTTTCCTGTTTTTCCCTTGTTTCTAGTTTTATGTTTCTAGCGTTTCCTGTTCTGACCTTTCTGCCTGCCCTGACCCTGAGCCTGCATGCTGTTCTCTACCTTTCTGATTCTGACCTGGTTTATGAACTTCTGACTGCCCTGAGCCTGTCTGCCGTCCAGTACTTGTCGGACTCTGATCAGGTTACGAAACTCTGCCTGTCATCGACCTGCCCTTTGCATGCTCCTCGTGTTATAATAAATTATTTGAGAACTGAACCATCCGCCTCCTGTGTCTGCATCTGGTTCATATCCTGAGTAGTGATATGTATAAAATAAATAATTCAAATACTGACCTATATTGAATTCCCCCCCAAAATTGGGAAATTATATTATTTTCTACTAATACAATTGAGAAGTAATACTGTTTTCCCTCAAAGGTAGTGGTCAAAATTATTGAGACCCCTGTTTTCAATACCTTTCAATTCCTTCCCTTGTGAGGATAACAGCACTGAACCTTTTTCTAAAATGTTTTATGTACGTCCATACAGAACCCTTCCATATCCTTGATATCCTTAGTCTGCGCTTATGGACTGCGCTCTTCAATTCAAGCCACAGATTTTCAATGGGTTTCAAGTCTGGAGACTGAGATGGCCAATGCAAAATGTAGATTTTGAGGCCACTTAACCATTTTGATGTGTACTTGGGGTTATTGTCTTGCTGGAAGATCCACTTGCGGCCAAGTTTCAGCCTCCTGCAGACGCAACCAGGTTTTGGGCTAAAATATCCTGGTACTGGGTAATGTTCATGATGCCGTTGACTTTAATAAGGGTCCCAAGACTAGTAGAAGCAAATGTATTTCTCTGAGCAATTGTATTAGTATATAATAATATAATTTCCCTGTTTCTTTGAGCATACAATATAGCTCAGTATTTGAATTATTATTTAATTTTTGTATTTTTTGGGGGGGGGGGGTAGCTTTAATATTGCAGATAGATTGTAACTTCCATCAATGTAGTTGTCTGCGTCTTTTCCAATCCCCCATATATTTTTGGTAAAATATATACTGTATGCAGTGCATTCGGGACCCCTTGACTTTTTTCACATTTTGTTACGTTACATCCTTATTCTAAAATGGAATAAATCGGGGGGTTTTCACTCATCAATGTAAACACAATACTTCATAAAGAAAAAGCAAAAACTGGTTTTTAGACATTTTTGCAAATGAGTAACATAAAAGAAATGAAATCACATTTACATAAGTATTCAGACCCTTTACTCAGTACATTGTTGAAGAACCTTTAGCAGCGATTACAGCCTCGAGTCTTCTTGGGTATGATGCTACAAGCTTGGCACACCTGTATTTGGGGAGTTTCTCCCATTTTTCTCTGCAGATCCTCTCAAGCTCTGACAGGTTGAATGGGGAAACTTGCCTAAATTTCACTAAATTCTTTTACGTCGCATTTCTATGTTGAAGACTAAAAAAGAATTTGGTGCATTTTTCCCGATATTCCATCCAGTTCACTTCATTTTTTATAATACATTAAACTTGATCTTTCTTGAATAAGTTTGTTTTTCCTCAATATTATTCTGTGCCTATAAGGTACAGGTAGTGTTTTTCCTTTGTAAATAGGGACACTTTTGACTTAAATTGCTTTTGTTATAGAGATGAGTACTAAATTGCATGGCCTCTAAAGGCACATTTAAAAGTGTCCCATACAATAAAGGGATCTGCTGTACCTATGTTATGTCGGAAAATTATTCTGTCCTAGTTAAAAACAAGTTATCATCCAATAAGCTTTGATTCAATTTCCAATATCCTGGCCCACGTGGAAATCCTGTAAGAGTAATGTACAGTGGCTTGCGAAAGTATTCTGCCCCCTTGGCATTTTTCCTATTTTGTTGCCTTACAACCTGGAATTAAAATAGATTTTTGGGGGGGTTTGTATCATTTGATTTACACAATATGCATACCACTTTAAAGATGCAAAAAACAAATAGCATAACTATTCACCCCCCCAAAGTCAATACTTTGTAGAGCCACCTTTTGCAGCAATTACAGCTGCAAGTCTCTTGGGGTATGTCTCTATAAGCTTGGCAGATCTAGGCCCTAGGATTTTTGCCCGTTCTTCTAGGCAAAACTGATCCAGCTCCTTCAAGTTGGATGGGTTCCGCTGGTGTACAGCAATCTTTAAGTCATACCACAGATTCTCAATTGGATTGAGGTTTGGGCATTGACTAGGCCATTCCAAGACATTTAAATGTTTCCCGTTAAACCACTCGAGTGTTGCTTTAGCAGTATGCTTAGGGTCATTGTCCTGCTGGAAGGTGAACCTCCGTCCCAGTCAAATCTCTGGAAGACTGAAACAGGTTTCCCTCAAGAATTTCCCTACATTTAGCGACATCCGTCATTCCTTCAATTCTGACCAGTTTCAAAGTCCCACCATCCCCATGCTTCACTATGGGGATGGTGTTCTCGGGATGATGATAGGTGTTGGGTGTGCGCCAGACATAGCGTTTTCCTTGATGGCCAAAAAGCTCAATTTTACTCTAATCTGACCAGAGTCCCTTCCATATGTTTGGAGAGTCTCCCACATGCCTTTTGGTGAACACCAAACATGTTTGCTTATTTTCTTTCTTTAACTACTCAGGGAGTGGTGGGGCGCTTTAACTTCTTTGGGAGCAGCGCACGAGGTGACCGTTTTGGAGAGCCTGGCGTGCCCAAAGTAAAATGCCTCCCATTCAGGCCCAGAAAATAGGATATGCACATATTTAGTACGATTGGATAGGAAACACTCTGAAATTTCTAAAAGTGTTAACATTTTGTCTGTGAGTATAACAGAACGGATATGGCAGGTGAAAAAAACAGAGGAATTTCTGTCCTGGAAAAAGTGATTTTGACACATTGCCTCATTTAGAACCCTCCCTTATGAAAATGCCCATATAAGGGCATATGAATGCAGTACCTATCGCTTCCTCTGGATGTCAACAGTCTCGAGAAAGTTTTCTGATTCTTTTTAGATGCATTAGATGGCAGAAGAAGAAGAATTAGGAAGTGGTCACACAGAATGTCAATAGAGGAAAAGGCGCGTTCACGGCTGGCGCGCTCTTTGGTTTTTTCCTTTCTTATCGCCCAGTTTATATTCTGGTTGAAATATTATACTATTTATACATAAAAGTGTTCCTAAGGATACATTTAAAATTATGTTTGATTGTTCTTGGACAAGTTTATAGGTATAAGTTGAACGAATTCTCTTCACATTTCAATGGACGATTTGAGGCTCTATTTTCTCATTATAACGCGCCAACCAAACAGAGATTTATGGATATAATACATTACTTTTTCTAACAAAAGAACCATGGATTGTCTTCATTGGACACTTGGGAAGCCCTCAGCAGAAGTTCTTCAAAAAGGTAATTGATTTGTTTTCGCTGTGAAATGTGTTTTCTGTGAACCGTGAAGGCTTATGAATTCATGGTAATGGGAAAAATATGTGGGGTGCTATACTCAAACAATCAAATGTGGTGCTTTCGCCGTAAAGCCTTTTTGAAATCTGACAACGCTGTGATATTGATGCATGTTTAATAATTCAACTTTTGGATTTTGAATTTGGCGCCTTGCATTTCACAGGGTAGTTAACTTCTTAGGGAGCGGTGGGGCGCTTGTGAAATGCAAGGCGCCAAATTCAAAATCCAAAAGTTGAATTATTAAACATGCATCAATATACAAGTGTTGCATAGTCCTCAAAATCTCTGCTTCTTGGCAATATCACAGCGTTGTCAGATTTCAAAAAGGCTTTACGGCGAAAGCACTACATTTGATTGTTTGAGGGTAGCACCTCCAATATTTTTCCATTAGCATAAATTCATTAACCATCGCGGTTCACACAAAACACATTTCACAGCGAAAACAAATCTCTTACCTTTTGAAGAACTTCTGCTGAGGGCTTCCCAAGTGTCCAACGAAGACATCCAATGGTTCTTTAGTTAGAAAAAGTCATTTATTATATCCATAAATCTCTGCTTGGTTGGCGCATTATGTTCATAAAATACAGCGTCCACTCGCCCATTGAACAGTGAAGAGAACGCGTTCACCCTATACCTATACACTTCTCCAAGAACAATCAAACATTATTGATAATGTATCCTTAGGAACACTTATGTATATTTACTATAATTTTTCAACCGGATTATAAACTGGGCAATAGGAAAGGAAAAAACCACAGCGCGCGCGAGCCCGTGAACGCGCATCCTCATCTGTTTACATCCGATGACCACTTCGAAATTCTTCTTCTATTACCATCCAGAGCAACTATAGCATCATCAAACACTGTCTAGAGACTGTTGACATCCAGTGGAAGCAATAGGTACTGCAATCTTACTCCCACATAAGGTCATTTTCAATAGGGAGGTGTTCAAAATGAGGCAATGTGTCAAATTTGTGTCACTTTTTCCAGGACAGAAATTCCTCGGGTTTTTGCCTGCTATATCCGTTCTGTTGTACTCACAGACAATATTTTAACACTCTTAGAAACTTCAGAGTGTTTCCTATCCAATAGTACTAATTATGTGCGTATCCTATTTTCTGGGCCTGAGTGGGAGGCATTTCATTTTGGGCACGCCAGACTCTCCAAAACCGTCACCTCGGGAGCCGCTCCCTAAGAAGTTAAGCAATGGCTTTTTTTCTGGCCACTCTTCCGTAAATCCCAGCTCTGTGGAGTGTACGGCTTAAAGTGGTCCTTTGGACAGATACTCCAATCTCCGCAGTGGAGCTTTGGAGCTTCTTCAGGGTTATCTTTGGTCTCTTTGTTGCCTCTTTGCCTGGTCCCTGAGTTTTGGTGGGCGGCCCTCTCTTGGCAGATTTATTGTGGTGCCATATTCTTAGCATATTTTATTAATGGATTTAATGGTGCTCCGTGGGATGTTCAAAGTTTCTGATATTTTTTTATAACCCAACCCTGATCTGTACTTCTCCATAACTTTGTCCCTGACCTGTTTGAAGAGCTCCTTGGTCTTCATGGTGGCGCTTGCTTGGTGGTGCCCCTTGCTTAGTGGTGTTGCAGACTCTGGGGCCTTTCAGAACAGGTGTATATATACTGAGATCATGTGACACTTAGATTGTACACAGGTGGACTTTATTTAACTAATTATGTGACTTCTGAAGGTAATTGGTTGCACCAGGTCTTATTTAGGGGCTTCATAGCAAAGGCGGTGAATACATATGCACGCAATAACTTTTCCGCTTTTAATCTTTTAGAAGTTTTTGACAAAAGTAATTTTTTTCATTTCACTTCACCAATTTGGACTATTTTGTGTATGTCCATTACATGAAATCCAAATAAAAATACATTTAAATTACAGGTTGTAATGCAACAAAATAGGAAAAACGCCAAGGGGTATGAATACTTTTGCAGGCACATTATTTGATGGTCCCACCACATTCTGTCCCCTATCAACACTTTTTTGCTCATCTTTATCAAGGGTGTTCATAATTTCGGACACCACTGTATATGAGGAGCCGTTACCTAGCCTACAGTAGCGCTCCACCATCTTCCCTCTGGATTCCGAAAATCACCCTATTCCCTATATAGAACACCACTTTTGACCAGAGCAAACAGACACCCGGCAGGCTTGGCCTTCTGGAGGAGGGAGAATACTAGCCCCATACACCACACCCTGGCATTTAGGCCGGTCGCTTGTCAGCTGTCCCCATGTACCCCCCCTCTCTCTCTCTTTCTCCCTCTCTCTCTCCCCCCTGGTTCTGCTCTATGTCACCATGCCTGGCAGTCCTCTCTCATGCCAGCTGGGAGGGCCGGTCGGTTTGAGGTCATTGAGTGGGTGTGAATTCCTTTGTCTCTGGGTTATGTAAGAGACTGGGAAGAAGTGATGGGTTATACTATACTGAGGGTTCGAGTGATTGGGTTGAGATGGAGGGCTCACTGTAGGGAGATTAAATAAGCTTGGTCTTGCTTGCTGAGACCCCAATGGTAACTTATCCCCTATATAGGGTCAGGGCCCATAAGGATCAAAAGTAGTGTCCTATATAGGAAAAAGGGTGCCTTTTGGGACAAAGCCAAAAAGGACAGGCAACAGTATGTTATTCCCTTATCCCTTATTCCTCATTCTTTTACCATATGGGAGTCTGATTGATCTAGAATCTGGGTGCAGCTTGACGTGTCTGAGAAGTAGTCACAAGCTCCGAGACATTATAAATATACCCCTGGCATGACAGGGCTTTTCTAAAACTCCCCCGAAAACGAAAACAATGTAACGACTTTAATCAGCTGGATGAAAGGCATACCAGACCCCAAGGCATCTGTCACAAACTAACCCCAGGGAGACATACATACACATTCATAAGATGGAAACAAGCTGGAGAGAGATGAGTGCAGATGGATCTATAAGGAGTATAGGGCTGCGTCCCAACAGATACCCTATTCCCTATATAGTAGGGCTCTGGTCAAAAGAAGTGCACTAATTAGGGAATCGGGTGCCATTTGGGATGTAGCCTAGCAGCTTTGATTGTGACGGAGTCAGGTGAAGAGTAAAGAGGCAGTAGCAGAAATAGCCTCCTGCCCTTTGTAAGGCTGGCGGGGGGTAGAGAGTAGGTCTACAGGTGGCACAGAGATCAAAGCCAGGTTGAATTCTTACATTATCTGGCCAATTTGATTCCAATCAAGACCTACTGGGCACACACTGGTTGAATCAATGTTGTTTCAACATAATTTGTTAATGTATTGTGATATCAACGTGGAAAATACGCTGAGTACACAAAACATTAAGGACACGAGCTCATTCCATGGCACTGACCAGGTGAATCCAGGTGAAAGCTACAGTATGATCCCTTATTGATGTCACTTGTTAAATCCACTTCAATCAGTGTAGATGAAGGGGAGGAAACAGGTTAAAGAAGGATTTTTAAGCCTTGAGACAATTGAGACATGGATTGTGCATTTGTGCCATTCAGAGGGTGAATGGGCAAGACAAAATATTTAAGTGCCTTTAAACAGGGTATGGTAGTAGGTGCAAGGCACAGCGGTTTGTGTCAAGAACTGCAACGCTGCTGGGTTTGTCACTGCAACGCTGCTGAGTTTTCCCGGGCAAAAGGGGGGATGGAAGTCAATATTATGTTTGGTATACTAGGTGTACATTGGATTTGAAAAAAGTCATCAACCAGTACTGTTTTCATTCAGTGTCTATATACAGTATATTGGGTGGTTGAAACTATGGTGGATTTTTTATTTGATTAACATATTTTATTTCCAAAAAGAGGTATATTGAAATAATGAGTCTACCATCCAAATGCCTACCTCTGCGTACCCTGCTTAGCTAAGGAAACAAGCTGTATTCGTTCAGGCTGAGTCAACACATTTAGACAATGATCAGCTTCCATACTCATTTGCGTGGACTACCTAAACAACATTGAACAGTTGAATGTAACTCCTGTAACTTTTCTTACACAAGCTGTATGTGAAAGTAAATTCAGAGTGAGGTTGAGTTTATGTAGGCTACATTGACATCTGACTTGCCCAGCAAAGGACACCATCATTTCAACGTGTGGCTAAGTATACTATCATTCATCCACGGTTGATTGGATCTTTGGAAGTTTAGAAGTTAACATTAGTCTTATAAATAGGATGCCAAATTCATGATATTAATAATACACTTTTGGATATTGTCTTATGTATGAAGGATGGTTGGTTGATTTCAAGTTATTAATATATTGAATTCACTTATCCATTTCAACCAAGTCTAAGTTGAAGAATATGACTAAACTTAAGTTGAAGTGCATTTAAAGTTTGATTTTATTTAGTGCTCTTCTTTTAACTTAGATTTTTGGTAGAGATGGAGGCGTGAATCCAACATTTCAATTATCCATTTGTAGACGAAATGGATATTGAATTGTGAACGCAACCAAATATCAACATTTGAAGGAGATGTATCTTCTGCTTGTATAGTTGATATACTGTATATTATGAATAACATATTAAAGACAATATCCAATGGTAAAAGTAGATTATTAATATCATGAATTTGGCATCTTAATACGGCTAATGGTAACCACTTGGAAACTTTCACAGATCCAATCAACCATAGACAAATGATAGTAGACCTAGCCTCTTAAAGGTTAAGTCCCCTATTTAAGGGGCTTTCGTTATAATGTAATTGTTTTATCAAGGTAATTGACTTATAATTTAACTTTTGTTTGGCCAATTCGCTTTGTGATTGTTCTGGCTGACAGCCCCGCTTCCCTGCTTCAATTCAGTTGGCCTCAGATGACTTTGGGGTATCGGTTTACATATCCACAGCCATTGGAGGCTCGGGAGTCTTGCCTTAACACTCATTCGCTGATCGGGCTGTCCTTCAATTTGAGGCAGAGCGATACATCACAGGCACACAAGCCGCATGGCACTGCAAATCCAATGTATTTTCCATGTTGATTCCACATCACAATACATTGACAAATTACATTGAAACAAACGTTTATTCAACCAGTGTGTGTCCAGTGGGGAGCCTCTTACTGTAAAATAGACCCAATCAGTCAACACCATGACAACATGAGCGGAAAGGTATGATGGGTGAAGGGGGTGGTAGCTAATGATTGTGGGATGTCGATGTCTTTATACTGTATGTAGCTTCTTTAGCTTAGGCTAAATCTCATCCCAGAAACATTTCTCTAACAACAACACAAACAGGCTTGGCTGTCCATGGGAATATTTTTGCCTCAGCCTTTTCTCTTATTTGGTTGAAAGGCTTGTTGGAGCTCTGGTGGTTTTACTTGAGCTCGTTTAATGCGCTGTCCTTGCAATGTGTGTGACCATGCGGTCATGCTAATTACTGTTCACTATAATGTTTCTAACATCCATTGTAAAGTGTGTTTTGCCAACATGTCTTCCACTTGCATATGAAGCTAGTCACTAGTTCTCCCTTCCAGGCAGTGCTGCTGCTGCAGTGCTTTAAAGTGTATGTGTCCCAAATGGCACCTATGGGTCCTGGTCAAAAGTAGTGCACCACATAGGGAGTAGTGTGCTATTTGGGACGCATACATGTCTTTCTCACAGGAACATGAGAAGGTTAATCCTCTTTAGAATGAGATGCTGTGTGAGAGTATTCTGTTTAAGGGGCTGCCCCAGCTAGAACAGCAGGGGCTCCGAGAAAATATTTTGGGGGACACTTTCAAACTGTGTTGTGTGAGGTAAGACCGCTGTCCCAAATGGAAATATGTCTTCTCAGCTTCACCACTGATCTACAAACACATTTTAACAAGTCACTATTCCTCTATAACTTTGCATGAACAACAAGCACTTTTCTCCAAGAAACACTTCTATGCTTCCTTTGAAATATTCCAAATGTTAAAACACATCACTGACACTCCAGATCATCTGTCCATTCCTCCGAGCCAAAAGCACAAAGATGGTAGAAGATCAAATACAGAGATGAAATAGAAAGTAGAGGAGAGAGCAGAAAGCTTGTTGTCGGCCCGAGTTGGACTAGAGCCAGGGATCCAGACCAGCTGAGACGATCAAATAGATTGGGAAGCATTCCTTCCGTGTGCTTCTAAGATTGTTATTTTGCCATCAAGTCTCATGGCCTTAACTTGCCTGGGTGCTTTGATATCACCTGGGAAAGTGTCAGAATGGAGATGTGTTGCTGCAACAGATAGCTCTGGCTTGTATCTGAGATGCACTAGTAATGGCATGCCAAGCATTTACTGGTAAACCAAAGCATGTTAGAGCCCTGTAATCAGGTGACTGTTTATTGTTTTTTCCTCTCCCAAAAAGCTAATTTGATGACAGTGAGAGATAGAGCTTGTGGCCGTTATGTACAGAGCGTTCGCACATCCACCATTACCTGACGTCAACATGACGTGCGTCTGCCTGCATTTTCACACCCACTCAGACACAAGTCCCGGTCCAACGAGGGGGCAAAAAGGGGCTTAGCCCCCTCTGTTGAAACTTGTGCCTCCTCAGTTTTAGTTTAAAATCTCTATATAAAAATAGCAAAAAAGTTAAAATGATTGAGTGACAGGTTGGCGTGATATCTGTATCTCCATTGCGCTGTATCAGCACCATGGACAGAGCGCACCGCAGAGTGTGTGTTTGTGTGTTGTGGGGCTATGGAAAGCGGACAGGTATGACTCCTTTTGGTTTCCATAAAAATGATACGTGATACGCCTCCACCTGTAATATTTGATTTTGATTTATGTCACGACTTCAGCCGAAGTCGGTCCCTCTTCCTGTTCGGGCGGGGTTCGGCGTTCATCGTCACCGGTTTTCTAACCATCACCGATTCCTTCCTGTGTGTCTAATTGTGTTGGTTTTGATTGTTCACACCTGTTTTGTATTTTCTCCCAATCACGCCCCTGTTATAATTTCCTCCTTTTCCCGTCTTCCCTTGTGCGGGATTGTTTTGTCTTTGACTGTGTAGGTTGCTACCAGTTTACTCCGTGCTCTGTGTAGGGCATTTGATTTGTTTATTCGGTACTCCGGGTTATGTAATCATACCCGTGTTTATTTTGGGGTTTTGGTTTGTATGAGTATATATCTACTAGTGTGTTCTCTGGCGACTACATTAAAATATACTCATTTTTGCATATCGCCTGCGCCTGACTCCTTCCACACACCCCGGACACTTACAGAAATCACGCACCCTAAAATTATGGAGTCAGCGGGAGCAGGAAACCCTGGCCAAGGAGTCGAGGAACGCGTTCTTGAACATTCTGCGATGCTACAACAACTTGGGACCGCGATGGATCGCGTTGTCCAAACATTGGACAACGCTTGGAGAGACGGGAGATCGCTCCAGCGCCTCGACTACCCAACCCAAGTCTGGATACCCCTCCATCTCCGGACTCTGGATCCAGTGGGATTCGTCTCTCCCTTCCCAGGGAGTATGATGGAACAGCAGCACAGTGTCAAGGGTTCTTATTACAACTGGACCTCTACTTGGCCACCGTGCATCCAGCTCCCTCAGGAAGGGAGAGAGTGTCCGCTCTTGTCTCCTGTCTCACTGGGAGAGCATTGGAGTGGAGCCAACGCCGTCTGGAGAGGGAGACGCAACGTTGGACCACTTTGAAGATTTCACCCGTCGCTTCCGAGCGGTATTCGATCATCCTCCCGAGGGGAGAGCGGCGGGGGAGCGGCTCCTCCATCTGAGACAGGGGACAAGGAGCGCTCAGGAGTTTGCTCTTGAGTTCCGGACTTTGGCTGCCGGAGCGGGCTGGAACGACAGGGCCCTCATCGATCATTATAGGTGTAGCCTACGCGAGGACGTCCGACGGGAACTGGCCTGCAGAGACGCGTCACGGTGACATTCGATCAACTGGTAGACCTCTCCATACGGCTGGATAATCTGTTGGTCACCCGCGACGCCCAGAGAGGGTCCTGTCGACCTTACCCTCCGGCCTTCCCTCTCCAGAGCCTATGGAACTAGGAGGGGCAGCGCGTAGGGAGACCGGAGGAGGAACCTTCACCTGTACCATCTGTGGCCGCAGGGGGCACACTGCTGGTCGGTGCAGGGTTGGTGCTTCTAGGAGAGGAGACGGCAGGCGGAGTACTCTGGCGTCACCTCTGGTGAGTAAGCACCACTCTCATCCAGAGTCCTCTGTTAGCCAATTGTTTGTGTCTGTGTGTTTCCCAGAATATTCTCCGTATTCCCAGCATAAGGCACTCGTCGATTCAGGTGCAGCTGGGAATTTTATTGACAGAGCGCTAGCGTTAAATTTAGAAATCCCCATAAAACAGGTGGTTAGACCTTTTCCAGTTAACGCTTTAGATAGCAGACCGTTAGGATCTGGATTGATTGAGGAGATTACCATCTCTCTTGTGATGGTGACGCAGGGGAGTCATGAGGAGAGAATTAGTCTCTTTCTCATTGACTCTCCTTCATTTCCGGTGGTATTGGGTATTCCCTGGTTAGCTTTGCATAGCCCTACTTTTTCATGGCAACAGAGGACTCTCACGGGGTGGTCGCGGGAGTGCTCAGGGAGGTGTGTAGGAGTTTCTGTGGGTGCAACCACGGTGGAAAGTTCAGACCATGTCTCCACTGTGCACATCCCCCCAGAATATGCCGATTTGGCTCTCGCCTTCTGTAAGAAGAAGGCGACTCAATTACCACCCCATCGACGAGGGGATTGTGCGATAGATCTCCTGGTAGACGCTGCACCTCCTAAGAGTCACGTGTATCCCCTGTCGCAAGCTGAGAAAGAGGCTATGGACACATATATCTCTGAATCGCTGAGTCAGGGGTACATTAGGCCCTCTGTTTCACCCGCCTCCTCGAGTTTCTTTTTTGTGAAGAAGAAGGATGGGGGTTTGCGCCCGTGTATTGATTATCGAGGTCTTAATAAAATAACGGTGAGGTACAGTTACCCGCTGCCTCATCACTTCGGTGATGGAGTTAATGCACGGGGCGCGCTTCTTCACGAAACTGGATCTCAGGAGCGCATACAATCTGGTGCGTATCCGGAAAGGAGACGAGTGGAAGACAGCTTTCAGTACCACCTCAGGCCATTATGAGTACCGTGTCATGCCATACGGGCTGATGAATGCTCCCGCAGTATTCCAATCTTTTCTGGATGAGATTTTCCGGGACCTGCACGGGCAGGGTGTAGTGGTGTATATTGATGACATCCTCATATACTCCGCTACATGCGCCGAGCATGTGTCTTTGGTTCGCAAGGTACTTGGAAGACTGTTGGAACATGATTTATACGTCAAGGCTGAGAAATGCTTGTTTTTCCAGCAGGCCGTTTCCTTTCTAGGACATCGCATTTCCACGTCCGGGGTGGAAATGGAGAGTGAGCGTATTGATGCCGTACGTAATTGGCCGACTCCCACCACGGTAAAAGAGGTGCAGAGATTTTTAGGGTATGCCAATTATTACCGGAGATTTATCCGGGGCTTTGGTCAGGTCGCGGCTCCCATTACCTCATTGCTGAGGGGGTGTCCGGTGCGTCTGAAGTGGTCAGTGGAGGCGGACAGAGCTTTTAGGAAACTGAGGGAGCTGTTCGTTTCGGCGCCCGTTCTGGCGCACCCGGATCCTTCTTTAGCGTTCATAGTAGAGGTGGATGCTTCCGAGGCAGGGATTGGAGCTGTGCTCTCTCAGCGCTCGGGCACCCCCCCGAAACTCCGCCCCTGTGCTTTTTTTTCTAAGAAGCTTAGTCCGGCGGAGCGTAATTATGATGTGGGGGACCGGGAGTTGTTGGCTGTGGTTAAGGCTCTGAAGGTGTGGAGACATTGGCTTGAGGGGGCTAAACACCCTTTTCTCATCTGGACTGACCACCGTAACCTGGAGTACATCCGGGCAGCAAGGAGATTGAATCCTCGTCAAGCAAGGTGGGCCATGTTTTTTACTCGGTTTGTGTTTACCATTTCATACAGACCAGGTTCCCAGAATAAGAAGGCAGATGCACTGTCCCGGTTGTATGATACAGAGGAGCGGCCCATGGATCAAACTCCCATACTCCCGGCTTCCTGTGTTGTGGCACCGGTGGTGTGGGAGCTGGACGCGGACATTCAGCGGGCGTTACGTACTGAGCCTGCCCCCCCCCAGTGTCCCGTCGGGCGTATGTACGTTCCGACAGTTGTCCGTGACCAGTTGATCTCATGGGTCCATACGTCACCCTCCTCTGGTCATCCGGGGATTGGTCGGACAGTGCGCTGTCTGACTGGGAAGTACTGGTGGCCTACTTTAGGTAGGGATGTGAGGTTTTATGTCTCCTCCTGTCAGGTGTGTGCCCAGAGTAAGGCTCCTAGACACCTACCTAGAGGTAAGCTAAAACCTTTACCTATTCCACAACGACCATGGTCACATCTATCTGTGGATTTCTTAACGGATCTTCCTCCTTCTCAGGGGAATACCACGATCCTGGTCGTTGTTGTCCTGTCGTCTCCTTCCGATGCCCGGTCTGCCTACGGCTCTACAGACTGCGGAGGCCCTGTTTCACCATGTCTTCCGGCACTATGGGATACCCGAGGATACAGTGTCTGATCGAGGTCCCCAGTTCACGTCGAGAGTCTGGAGGGCTTTTATGGAAAAATTGGGGGTCTCGATTAGCCTTACCTCGGGTTTTCATCCTGAGAGTAATGGGCAGGTGGAGAGAGTCAATCAAGATGTGGGCAGGTTTTTGCGGTCATATTGCCAGGACCGGCCAGGAGAGTGGGCGAGGTTTGTACCCTGGGCAGAAATGGCGCATAATTCACTTTGCCACTCCTCAACTAGCCTCTCCCCTTTTCAGGTGGTGTTGGGTTATCAGCCGGTTCTGGCACCATGACATCAGAGTCAGACCGAAGCTCCTGCGGTTGATGAGTGGTTTAAGCGCGGCGGAGGAGACCTGGGAGGCTGTCACAGGTCACCTTCAACAGGCCGTGACGCGTCAAAAAACCAGCGCGGCCCGTCACCGCAGTGAGGCCCCGGTGTATGCACCGGGGGATAGGGTCTGGCTCTCGACCCGAAACCTGCCCCTCCGCCTGCCATGCCGGAAGCTGGCTCCGCGGTTTGTGGGGCCATTTAAAGTCCTGAGGAGAGTGAACGAGGTGTGTTACAGGTTACAGCTTCCCCCTGATTATAAAATTAACCCCTCGTTCCATGTGTCCCTCCTCAGGCCGGTGGTGGTTGGTCCGCTCCAGGACTCTGAGGTGAGGGAGGTCCCTCCGCACCCTTTGGACATCGAGGGGGTCCCGGCGTATTCCGTCCGCTGCATCTTAGATTCGAGACGCCAGGTGGGGGGGCCTTCAGTACCTTGTGGAGTGGGAGGGGTACGGACGCCTCGCCCTCCGGGCCGTCCCCGAGGCCGGTGTCGGCGCGCCGCTGGAGCCGCGCGTCAGGGAAGTGCTGTCACACGACTTCGGTCCCTCTTCCTGTTCGGGCGGTGTTCGGCGTTCGTCGTCACCGGTTTTCTAACCATCACCGATTCCTTCCTGTGTGTGTAATTGTGTTGGTTTTGATTGTTCACACCTGTTTTGTATTTTCTCCCAATCCCCCTGTCAGTGGAGGTTCTAGACCCTTTCAACTGGGGGGGCCAAGCTGGGGCCAGTTGTACTGTTAGAGGGGCCAGTTACATTAGACGTTATTGTTGTCATATCGTTTTCTTCACTTCATTGCAGGCATTAGCAGGCAAAAGACCATGTCCCTCTAGTAAATGTGTGGGTTTAATTAGTGTTCCGCGTTGCCACTGTCTAATAATGGATGTAAAAAAAGAACGATAGCAAAAATTTGTTATGCAAAAATTATTTCATACTCCACATTTAGGGGGCCACAAGGGGTCCAAAATTGTTGTCACAGGGCACTGGCCCCCTGGCCCCCAGAACCGCCAGTGCCCCTGTTATAATTTCCTCCTTTTCCCGTCTTCCCTTGTGCGGGATTGTTTTGTCTTTGACTGTGTAGGTTGCTACCAGTTTACTCCGTGCTCTGTGTAGGGCATTTGTTTTGTTTATTCGGTACACCGGGTTATGTAATCATACCCGTGTTTATTTTGGGGTTTTGGTTTGTATGAGTATATATCTATTAGTGTGCCTGTATGCTCTCTGGCGACTACATTAAAATATACTCATTTTTGCATATCTCCTGCGCCTGACTCCTTCCACACACCCCGGACACTTACAATTTATAAGGACAGGGTCAAGTTTACAGTTGAAGCTGCTTCACTCAACTCTGCCTCACACACCACCACTACAGAGTTTAGTTAGTGTTATTAGCCTACTTCGCTGTAACCCATTAATCTGCCACGATGGCTATCAGAAATCAAATCACTGAGGCACCGCCAAGCCCAGCAGCTTGTGAAGAGCCTTCCACAAGTGCTGCCAGGATAATGTCTCCACGGCCCCCCCACCGCTGACTGTTCCTGACAATCTTGGTTCAGAGGAGCCAGCCCAGGTTAGCCTGTAGAATCCTACCCTAGCCAAAGGTTTCTGTCCAAAAACATTCATTTAACAGCAACTGGTTCATAGGAAGAGAGCAGCGGAGCGGAAATGGGCTACAGATTTCGTGCCAACCTGTCACTTCAAAAGCACTCAATGGTCTTGGAGTCAACATTTGAATGTTATGTTTATTGTGGTATAGACTGATATAAGATGAATTCAATATAATATAATTCCAATGCAAGAACCCACAAAAATTGTGCCCCCTCACCGATTTCAACTGCCCCCCACTTTATCGTGGCACTGGGTCTGACACGCGTTATTTGGAAAGAAGACTATATTCTAACTCTAATTAGAATACTCTAATTAGAGACAAACAGTTTGACCCGTCATTCAGGGCCTGTTTTGCATATTATTTTGGCATTAATACGTGTCACATATCAGTTTGCAAGCAATGTAAAAATAACTAAATTATCACTGAGTTAATAAAGCTGCATACAAACATGGTCTCTTTTTTGCTTTCTTGAGAAAGGCAGCTCCAAAATGCAGGGGTTTCAGCCTAGCTCCGTGATTTCTGTGTTGGTGGGGCATCCAGCAGAAAATACAGAGCGTAGGGGTTGGTAATGTTCTCTGATTGGCTCAGTGTTCCGTCACTCATGGGGACACTACGTCACTGCAAAATCTATGGGTAGAGCTAGAAGATTCAAGCCCCTTGGGTGCTGCCATAGAGTTACATTAAAAGTTCCCATCCAAGAAGGCTCAAGGTCATTGGCCACAGATAAAATTACATCAAATCACATATCTACAGTAGCTTTGATTGGACTGATGGTGGTTAGGAAGGAATCTGTGGCTAACTGCAAGCATTGCAAAGCAATCACTAGCCTGCTATTTAGTGTAGTGGGTGTGTGGTCCAAGTCTGGGTTTAAAGGTCTCTTTTCCAAGCTTAAAAGGATAAACAATCAATCCAGCATGACTTCTGCTGCGCTCAAACAACTGGAAACTCGGAACAGGGAAATCTCAAACTTCAGTGAGTTCAAGACAACTGGGAAAATACGTTTTGAATGGTCATCCAACTCGGAATTGCAAGTCTGGAACTCTGGACTTTTTTTCCTGAGCTCCGACCTGAAGATCACTGACATCATCATGATTCAACCTTGTTTTTCATGACTAGCTCAGTTGGCGGAAATAAAAGTACAGGCTTTGTCTCCGGCAATACCTTTTAGATTTAGAGAAAAGTCTGCAAAAAGGTGGCGGAGTGCTAAAGTTGGCGGGTTTTCATCTCTGCTTGAAAGGGATATTAGTGGGCAAAAATAGTCTATCAGGAGAAAACGGCACCGTATTCCCTTTTAAGTAGCACTAATTTTGACCAGGGCCCAGCGGACTATAAAGGGAATTGGGAATTGGTCAGAGCTCTGGGGTGGATAGGTCTTTTCCCCCTGACAGGAATTTAAACCAGCCAATTAGTCGTTTTACACATAGGAAGCATTGTGCAGGTCACACATTAATTTGAGAAATGAGCAGGAAAAGTGGGAGAGAGAGAGACCAGTCTCTCTCTCCTTTGTTTTAATTATAGCAGATAGAGATAAAATCCTGCAATCCATAGATACGGGGGACCAACCACCCCTCCCCCTTTCCTCTATGTAAAAAATTGTCCAATTGGTTCTCCTTTGGTTTTTAATATTTTTTATTGGCTGGGTTTTGGTCTAACAAGCACCCGGTCTCTAGCAGATGGAGGCTGAATTATGACAGCTGTTGAATTCTCCTTTCCACCTCCATGTGTCTTCAATTTGAGAACGCTCCCTTTCTCTCTCTCGCTTCCTGTTATTCTGTTTTTAATGACTTAGTATTGTGCAGTGCTGTTTGTGTGTGACGACGGATGAGTGTGTCTGAGTGAGTCAGTGTGTGCATGTGTGTGCTTGCTTGCGTGTGTGTGTGCGACTTTGCGTCTAGTACATATAATTAGCGTTTAAGCCATTCCGTGCTGTCACACTTTGCCAACACAAGGATCCCTTTTCCAGCTTTTCCCACCATTGCTATAACTATGGAAAGCAACACAACAGAACTGTAAATGTCTGCAAGCTTGTCTCATAGGATAATTTATTCTAATTAATATTTGGTTCATATATGCAGAGTTAATTACTGATGTTGCCCGGGTGCTTTGTCAGACCAAAGCCCAGCCAATAGAAAAGGCTTCAAAGCCAAAAGAGAACCAAGTAGATGCAATTAGAAAACAAATATAATATACACAACCTTGTCTTTGTGTTGCAAATACATATGAGAATGAAAAAACGGTAGCACTTAATTGGTATAGTCCTTCTGTAGATGCTCTACAGACTATCAGTAACATTTCAACTATCTATCTACTAACCCTAGCCATAACCCTAACCTTAACCCATATCCTAACCCTAAAATTAACCTTACCCTAATCCAGTGGTCACCAACCTTTTCTGAGTAAAGAACACTTTCGCAGTCAAAAAGCAAGCCGAGATCTACCGCTCAATTTAATTTTTTAACATGACTTGTAACATTAACCTCATAAAACAGTTCTGTAGGAAATAGAAAACAAAGTAGATCACATGGTGTAGCACTTTTGAGTCACAGTGGAGTATAAATTAAAATAATTAGAATTTTACTGGACTGACGATACCTGCATTTGAAGGTCATGATGCTTTCAACACAACTGGGAACTCGAGGAAGAAACAAGATCAAATCACGACGTCAGTGATGTTCAGATCGGAAAGTCGGGGCTCTAGTTATTATGACCTTTTTTTGGTACCCTTGCCCAGATCTGTCCCTCCACACAATCCTGTCTCGGAGCTCTATGGACAATTCCTTTGACCTCATGGCTTGGTTTTTGCTCTGACATGCACTGTCAACTGTGGGACCTTATATAGACAGGTGTGTGTGCCTTTCCAAATCAAGTCCAATCAATTGAATTTACCACAGTTAGACTCCAATCAAACTAATATTTTAAGGATGATCAATGGAAACAAGATGCACCTGAGCTCAATTTCGAGTCTCATAGCAAAGAGTCTGAGTACGGGAATAAGGTATTTCTGTTTGTTATTTTTAATAACATCAAACTCAACAAAACATTTCTTTATGGACCTCACTTTGTGCAAGGGGGCATTGTCATGCTGAAACAGGAAAGGGCCTTCACCAAACTGTTGCCACAAAATTGGAAGCACAGAATCGTCTAGAATGTCATTGTATACTGTAGTGTTAAGATTTCCCTTCACTGGAACTAAGGGGCCTAGCCCGAACCTTGAAAAACTGCCCAATACCATTATTCCTCATCCACCAAACTTTACAGTTGGCACTATGTATTTGGGCAGGCAGCATTCTCCCGGCATCCACCAAATCCAGATTTGCCCGTCAGACTGCCAGATGATGAAGCGTGACTTATCACTCCAGAGAATGCGTTCCCACTGCTCCAGAGTCCAATAGAGGCGAGCTTTAAACCACTCCAACCGACGCTTGTTTGCGGCTGCTTGGCCATGGGAACCTATTTCATAAAGCTCCCGACGAACAGTTACTGTGCTGACATTATTTCCACAGGCAGTTTGGAACTCGGTAGTGAGTGTTGTAACCGAGGACAGATGATTTTTACGCACTTTGCCTTTCAGCACTCGGCGGTCCAGTTCTGTGAGCTTGTGTGTCCTACCACTTCGAGGCTGAGCCGTTGTTGCTCCTAGATGTTTCCACTTCACAATAACAGCACTTACAGTTGACCGGGGCAGCTCTAGCAGGGCAGAAACTTGATGAACTGACTTGTTGGAAAGGTGGCATCCAATGACGGTGCCACGTTAAAAGTCACTGAGCTTTTCAGTATGGCCATTCTTTTGCCAATGTTTGTCTATGGAGATTGCATGGCTGCGTGATCGATTTGAAAAATCCGAATCCACTAATTTGAAGGGGTGTCCACATATTTTGTATATACATATTTTCATAATTTTGTACTTTCTTTGCTTTCAGGGCAACAGGTAAGGGGTGGTATGGGGAGGGTTTTTCTCTGGTCGCTGGAAGGGGGAGGCAGGGTCGATCTATGTACTTTTTGAAGATAATTGCCTGTCTGTGATTTTATACTCTAAAAAATATTTTTAAATATTTGTCACTAAATGTTTTATTAAGTGTGACTGGAAAACTATTTTCTCAATTTTGTCCACAGAGCAATAGGAAAACAAGAGCTTAGATAAACCAAACCCATTTTGGGAACAGGGAGCTTTAAGTCGTATTAAGCAGACTGATACTGATACTTTTCAAAGCACTAGGAAAGTTTGTAATGACAACACAATGAAGGCAATTCACAAAGCAGGCTCCATTCATACACAAGCGATCTCATCAATGCAGCACATCAAATCAAATCAATCAAATTTGATTTGTCACATACACATGGTTAGCAGATGTTAATGCGAGTGTAGCGAAATGCTTGTGCTTCTAGTTCCGACCATGCAGTAATACAGTAATATCTAACAATTTCACAACAACTACCTCATACACACAAGTGTAAAGGAATGAATAAGAATATGTACATATAAAAATATGGGTGAGCGATGGCCCGAACGGCATAGGCAAGATGCAGTAGATGGTATAGAGTACAGTATATACATATGAGATGAGTAATGTAGGGTATGTAAACATTATATAAAGTGTCTCTTCCACAGTCAGCAGAAGAGGGGGGGATAGATTGACCAATTGCATAAGAAAATAAGTATAACTTGAGAGAGAATGTTAATGCCCGAAATAGATTCACCTATCATTTTGTGTACACTTGGACGATGAGGTAAACCCAGGAATAGAAGTGTCAAAAATCGATTGAGCTTCGAAAGGACCGGAGAGAGCGTTTTGATAGATATTTACATGTAACCCTTAGAGTGAAAAGCAGACACCTGTCTTGTCTTCAACAAACTGCAATATTGTTTATTGACAACCATTCAGTGAATGGTTGCATTGAATTTCAAGCATTCTCCCTGCAGTGAATTTCAAGCATTCTCAGAGACACATTGTTCTGAAAGCAGTGTTCACATTTGACAGTGCACATCAAAACAAAAATGAAGCTTCTGATTTGGGATGTGGGTGAAAACAGGGAGAGGAGGAGGAAGCGCTTTCCTGTTTTTAAAGTGCTCCTTTGTGGTGCGCTTGGAGGGCATGCGATCAAATGTTCTTCCCTCCAAAGACATGGGAGTATCTTATCTGGCAACCTGAGTCATACCACACTTTAAAGGCAAGGTTTGTGTCCCAAGTAACACCCTATTCCTCTAATAGTGCACTACTTTTGACCAGGGCCCATAGAACTCTGGTCAAAAGTAGTGCACTATATAGGGAATAGGTTGCCATTTTGAACCAGGTTACTGTGAGCCCAGCTCTCCACTGTCTGCAATGCCTCTATTTTTAATAATTACACCATCTTCCCCAAGGTAAATAGTATGGTTAGATTCTTCCTTTTAGGGATCACAGTAAAAAAAGGACAGTGCCAATCAGCAACATGAAAAGGAAAGGGAAAGGGGGATACCTAGTCAGTTGTACAACTGAATGCGTTCAACTGAAATGTGTCTTCCGCATTTAACCCAACCCTTCTGAATCAGAGAGATGCAGAGGGCTTCCTTAATTTTCTACATGTTTAGACACAATGAAAGACAGCTAATCCTCAAATGGATCAGTTCCATAGAGGGCCTAACATCTTAGTGCTCTGCTCAGTGCTTTCAGGGCAGTTCTGTCTGTCTTATCTGCACTCACAATCAGCAGGAAGTAACAGACAGCCTGGCTTATCTGTTTTTCTGCCTGGGACAAGGGGGTTAGTGGTGGTGGTGGTTGTGTATGTGTGTGTGTGGGGTGGATAGGGGAGCGTGACACAGGGAGATGAGGAGCCTGATGAGCTATAATGCAGCAATGCAGGCGAGGCCAGACTCAACATGAAGTGTGCTCAGGAAACCAATGCAACCCCACTGGTGCTGCACAGGCTATCATACCAATATTGCCACTGCCGACACTACATATGGATATGGCAAACAGCAGCCCTACTGCCATTTTGGATCAGATTTGATGAAATCAAATAAAGCCTGATTTGATCTGGCAAGGCCTGTTACAATTACAATGGGGGAGACATGAAGGGGATATGCTCCTTAATATTTTGCGATGCTACCTGGAATTTGGGAGCACAAGTGGGCCTAGGAAAAAAAAACCCCAGATAATAATTGTTGTAATGATTAGGTTTCGCTCTACCATTGCTTCCGAGTGCCCTAGAGAAAAAAGCGAGTGCATATATATTAGCAAAATGGTTTTACCATTACTACAGCAGATTGTTTTTAGCCCAGACAGTTGAAAAATATGACCCATGTTACCTACTCAACTTTTTTTCTTCCTATGGTGGATTGGAATTTGTAACATATCATACGTTTAGCAAATTGGTAACCTATTCGAAGAACTTCTGCTGAGGGATTCCCAAGTGTCCAACGAAGACATCCAATGGTCCTTTTGTTAGAAAAAGTAATTTATTATATCCAAAAATCTCAGTTTGGTTGGCTCGTTATGTTCATAAAATACAGCGTCCACTCGCCCATTGAACCGTGAAGAGAACACGTTCAACCTATACCTATACACTTGTCCAAGAACAATCAAACATCATTGATATTGTATCCTTAGGAACACTTTTATGTATATTTACTATAATATTTCAACGGGATGATAGGAAAGGAAAAAACCACAGCGTGCGTGAGCCCGTGAACGTGCACCCTCTTCTGTTTACGTCCTGTGACTAGTTCGAAATTCTTCTTCTATTACCATCCAGAGCAACCTAACATCACCAAACACTGTCTAGAGACTGTTGACATCCAGTGGAAGCAATAGATACTGCAATCTTACTCCCATATATGGCTGTTTTCAATAGAGAGGGGTTCAAAATTAGGCAATGTGTCAAAAACACTTTTTCCAGGACAGAAATTCCTCGGGTTTTCGCCTGCTATATCAGTTCTGTTATACTCACAGACAATATTTTAACACTCTTAGAAACTTCAGAGTGTTTCCTATCCAATAGTACTAATTATGTGCATATCCTAGTTTCTGGGCCTGAGTGGCAGGCCTTTTACTTTGGGCACGCCAGACTCTCCAAAACCGACACCTCAGCTGCCGCTCCCTAAGAAGTTAAATGACAAGTGAGAATGTTAGGGGATGACAGAGAGTAAGGCATTTGTCAAAACTCTATAGCAATATAGAGTGGGAAAGTGGCAGTGTGTTTGGACAATTAATAGAAACTGCAGTAAATAAAACCTAAAAAAACATGTCTTGTCCAGGGCCGGAGTCAACGCAGATCGGTGCGCTACAGCCAATCAGAGCTACAGTAGGCCTTTATGCATATAAGCCATTTGCCAGCAAGTTCAGCGCAACTTTTGATCATTAGAACGCATTGGCCAAAAGCCACAAAATACACCTGAATGGATTTCTGTAAATCTGTAAATACTACATTTGGGAACTTTACAGTCCTATTCATAAAGCAACCATGAAAAGATAGGCTCTCTCTCCCTCAGTTATGCACATCAACAACAACAAGATTAACAACTAATGCTAGCCAGAGCGAGATGAGCTCAAATCTAACGAGGGAACATTAGATAAACCCTCTCCAACTTTTTCAGCTAGTTGGCCATCAAAATTGCTCTGATAAACGTTGGGGAATAGTTGCCTGCTCGTCCTTCTGCAGCTTGCCTGCTAATGCATGCTTGTCCTAACCCACATTTTGACAACTGAATGGGAACTTGCCTGCCCGCCCATTTGATCGATGTTGTTAGGTTCTGAACAAACTAGGTTCTGAGTAAAAACTCAAACGTTAGACTAGAAAAAGCTCAAACCAAGTTTATTCACCCACTGGGTCATACAGCTGCAAAGACAAGCTATGCTTACACAAACACATATATTTATAACCTCCTTACTGGGTGGGGTCAACTCCTTACACATCTAGACAGCCAATACATCTCTGTTGCTAGGCAGGAACTTAATTGATTCCTCTCACTGGTGTAGTCATGGCCCTGCCTGATGCTGTCTCACCAACAACGATGAGACAGCCTATAGGGAGGAGGTCAGAGACCTGGCTGTGTGGTGCAAGGACATCAACCTCTCCCTTAATGTGAGCAGGACAAAGGAGCTGATCATGGACTACATGAAAAGGAGGGCCAAACGCGCTCCCATTCACATAGACAGAGCTGTAGTGGAGCGGGTCGAGAGTTTCAAGTTCCTTGGTGTCCACATCACCAACAAACTATCATGGTCTAACACACCAAGACAGTCGTGAAGAGGACACGAAAACACTTTTTCCCCCTCAGGGGAGTGAAAAGATTTGGCATGGGTCCCCAGATGCTCAAAAAGTTCTACAGCTGCACCATCGAGAGCATCATCACCTGGTATGGCAACTGCTCCGCATCTGACCATAAGGCACTACAGAGGGTAGTGCGTACGGCCCAGTACATCATTGGGGCCAAGCTTCCTGCCATCCAGGACCTATATACTATGCGGTGTCATTGGAAGGCCCAAACATTTTTTAAATACTCCAGTCACCCAAGTCATAGACTGTTCTCTCTGCTACCGCACGGCAAGCGGTACCGGAGCACCAAGTCTAGGTCCAAAATGCTCCTTAACAGCTTCTACCCACAAACCATAAGACTGCTGAGCAATCTTCGTTTTTACACTGTGGCTACTCACTGTTTATTATCTATGCATAGTCACTGTACCCCTACCTACATGGGCAAATTACATTGACGAACCTGTACCTGCGCACATTGACTCGGTACCGGTACCCTCTATGTGGCCTCGTTATTGTTATTTTATTGTGTTAATTCAACAACAACAAAAAACATTTCTTTAGTAAATATTTTCTTAACTCTATTTCTTGAACTGTATTGTTGGTTAATTAAGGGCTTGTAAGTAAGCATTTCACGGTAAGGTCTACGCCTGTTATATTCAGCGCATGTGACAAATACAATTTTATTTGTATAATTTGAGGGAGCACCAGTGCTACCACTGAATATTGTTTCATATATTTTCATGCCATCCAACAAATGTAAATGTCTGGAGTTTGATAAACTGCATTAGCACTTGGATTGAAACCGGTGCTATAGTCAGATAACATGAAAATAGAGATTTTTGGTCACGCACACCAGTGGTGGGTTTGGCGTCGGAAAACAGAAGCATATGCAGAAAAGTACTTCATACCTACTGTAAAATATAGTGGTGGATCTTTGATGCTATTGGTTTTTCTTTTGCTTCCACTGGTAAAGTTCATGATGCCATTGACATTAACAAGTACCAGGACATTTTAGCCAAAAACCTGCCCACTGGGCACACAATGGTTGAATCAACGTTGTATCCAATTTAATTTCAATAAAATTAAGTTGAACCAATGTTGAATTGACAACTGTGCCCAGTGGGTGGTGGCTTCTGCCAGGTGGATCTTCCATCAAGACAATAACCCCAATCACTAATCAAATTTTTTTTTTAAATGGTTAATTGACCACAAATTCAACATTTTGCAATGGCTATCTCAGTCTCCAGACTTGAACCCCATTGAAAACCTGTGGTTTGAATTGAAGAGGGCAGTCCATGCGCCCAGAAGAAGGAGATCAATCAGGTATCTGGAAAGATTCTCTATGAAAGAATGGTCTAAGATCCCTCCCAATGTGTTCTCCAATCTCATAAAACATTTTATCAGTGTCTTTACCCTCGCAGGGGGAAGGGTGCTAGATTGTTGAAAAGAGGTGTCAATAATTTAGATTTATCTTTTTTAGATTTTTTTTATTGCACAAAATCTCTTTCTCTGAGCAATTGAATTAGCAGAGAATAAAATAAAAAATGTGCATACAATATAGCTTATTATTAATTTTATACAGTATTTTTTGCTCATCTTTATCAATGGTGTCAATAATTATGGACCCCACTATACACACATCTTACATGTGCTCCTAATGACAAGCCGACTTGCAGCCTTGTAACAGAATAGAACAGCAGCCGTCTATGTGCATGGCATTGGACAAGGCTTTACCCCAAATGGCACCCTATTCCCTTTATAGTGCACTACTCTTGACGAGAGCCCTATAGGCCCTGGTCAAAGGTAGTGCACTATAAAGGGAATAGGTTGCCGTGTGGGACTCAGCCCAGAAGTGTCAGTCACTGCAGCCCGGTGTCCTTTTAACACCCATCTAGACATGATTGGACAGGTAAACGCAAGAGCTCGACCATAGCTTTCACCTGTCGAGTCAATTATAATACTTCAGGGAAGGGAGGAAGGAAAGATGTACTTTTAAAGAATTTGAACGTGCTTGAAGGTAATGAAAGCAAGTTTTACGGTGGAAGGAATACATTGACCTTGCACTGAGTGGTCTCTAAAACACAGCAAGCTGAACAATCGGCAGACGAACGCTAGATCCACATTCGGTGCGATGTGTGAGAGCCTTTGCAATGTGATTTTATGGACATTTTTGGTCTTGGTAACATGTAAGTGCACCAAAAGGAATATGATTAATCCTCTAGCCTATTAAATTTCCCCTTAACTCATGAAATTCCATTAGGCCGCCATTTTAACACATCTACAATGGGACTTAATGGGGGTGAATTCTGCCACCAGGACGAGGTTTGACGCGATACACCGTCATTGATTTACTGTTTCTGCAGCGTCTGTCATGTTAATAAAGATAAAGACTTGTCCTGAACCCTGATGTTCTCCTCTCATCACCTTCCCTCCCCTCCTCACACCTCCTCTCCTCTGCATGGCACGGTGTCGGTGCATGCCACTGTAATATCCCCATATCTTTCACACAGCAAGATTTACCTCAGCACAATCTCTGAGGGTATGATATCTGTTTTTTCAAAACATTCACCGCTAGTGTTCCATATCCAAAGGGTCAATCATTGCAATGTCATCTGAGTAATGATTAGAAATGGCCTGAATGAGAGCCTATTTTATTTAACCTTTATTTGACTAGGCAAGTCAGTTAAGAACAAATTCTTATTTACAACGACAACCTACACCGGCCAAACCCGGACGACGCTGGGCCAATTGTGAGCCGCCCTATGGGACTCCCAATCACAGCCGATTGTGATACAGCCTAGATTCAAACCAGGGTGTCTGTAGTGACCCCTCAAGCACTGAGATGCAGTGCCTTAGACCGCTGCGCCACTCAGAACCTTGTGTCTTTACTTTCTACCAGTAAAGATTTGTTCCCAGGCCTAGTACAGTTCCCTGTATGTACATCCTGTGGTTACATATTCTTAATTTAGGCCTTTGTGGTTGAGTCTGACTCAGGTCTGACTCATCTGTCCATTAGCCTAGCTAACATTTCCCTCTGCAATTACCACCATGTCAGAATGACAAAATGAAAACGCCTGAAGTATGCCAATCTGGTTCCTATGTTTAACTGTATGTCTAAGTGTGCATTCCAAATGACACCCTATTCCCTATATAAAGTAGTGCTAAGGAGTAGGGTACTAAGTGGAGTGATGATGGGGAGCCTTGTCAAAAGGCTTCGGCATGTAAATGCAGGTCTTAGTTTTCAGCCATCATTAGCTTTTCATCAGGGAGCTAGGCTCTGTCACCACGGGCCCAAATTGTTTTAAATGCAGTGCAATTAACTGGGCTGAAGTTGACACTTAGTGGATGAGGAAAGTGTGGTGTCTCTGTTAAGAGCCTTTTGTATTGGGGATTTGTTTGCCGTGCGCTGGTCTTTAAAACTGGCCAACTAAGTAAAAATAAGGCTTATGGTAAACCGAACATGACGGGTACAGTGAATACATCCCTATTGGCACCCTATTCCCTATGTAGTGTACTACTTTTGACCAGAGCCTGCTGCGGGCCCTGGACAAAAGTAGTACACTACATAGGGAATAGGGTGCCATTTGGGATGCAGACATTGTCTAACCAGCCAGACAACTTAGTCAGATGTGAATTGTTGGATTACCCAGTCTCTTAATTAAGAACTCGACATAACAATGGGGCTTTAATGATTAATCCATTTTACGCTACTTTGGTTTTGGATATTAAATGCCCCTTCTTTTTAATAGCTCCTTGTAAGGACAGAGAGCTTCAGGCTGCGTACCAAAAGGCATCCTATTTCCTATTGTGTCTTGTCCAATGTAGTGCAATAGAGGGAATAGTGTGTCATTTGGGATAAAAAAACTAATTCCACCTGGAGCACATGAGGGAGATGAGCTCCTCTTATCTCCTTCAAAATTGGACACAAATTTGACTGAAATGTATGCTTGAGGCTTGACCTGAACTACAAAAACATGATGTTCTCTTGAATCCCCATCTGCACCCTAGCAGCAGGTGCCTTCATGAGTTATGGACATAATTTCAGGCTTGAGACTCAAGGCTCAATTTGTAATGTAGAAAATAGTCAAATAAAGAAAAACCCCTGGATGAGTAGGTGTTCTAAAACTTTGACCGGTAGTGTAGGTAAAAATTATTGACACCCTGTAAGGGTTGCGTAACTGGTGGCAGAGAAGTCAGGCGCAGGAGAGCAAAACTTGGTACTAACCGTAGTTGTTTAAAATAACAACCAAAACGGTACAAAATAACACGAGAGTACATGGTATCAAAATCCCCGTAACACACCAGTAAACATAACGTGCAACAGGCACTAAACAGCAAACAATTCCGGACAAGGACATGTGGGAAACAGAGGGTTAATACATAACATGTAATGAATGGAATAGAAACCAGGTGTGTGGGAAGACAAGACAAAACAAATGGAAAATTAAAAATGGATCGATGACGGCTAGAAGACCGCCGAGGGCCGCCCGAACAAAGAGAGGCACCAACTTCGGCAGAAGTCGTGACACACCCCTGTTTTCAATACCTCACCTTGCAAGGATAACGACACTGATCCTTTTTCTAAAATGTTTTATGTGTTTATGAACACATTGGAGGGTTCTCCTCCATATAGAATCCTTCCAGATTCTTGATGTCATTTGTTTGCGCTTATGGACAGAAGTGAAACTCTGGTTTTCAATGGGTTTAAATTCTGGAGACTGCGGTGGCCATTGCAAAATGTTGATTTCGTAGCCAATAAACTATTTCTTTGTGGATTTTGATGTGTGCTTGGGGTTATTGTGTTGCTGGAAGATCCACTTACAGCCAAGTTTTAGCGGGGGATGTTGGGGGTGCCGTGAGAGTTATTTAAGATACTCTTCAAACCCTGCTGAGGGTCAAACCCTGCTGGTCATCTATGAAGATCTTGAAGAACAATCTGGCCTTGTTCTTCAAGAACTGTATGTCTAAGTGTGCATTCCAAATGACACCCTATTCCCTATATAAAGAGGATGTAATCTCTACCCGGCACCTCCAGAAGAGGACAGGTCACCCCTCAGAGCCTGGATCCTCTCTAGGTTTCTTCCTAGGTTCCTGCCAATCTAGGGAGTTTTTCCTAGCCACCGTACCAGAGATTTGCATGCATTTTTTTTTTTAAATAAGAAAATTAAAAAACATTTTTTAAATTTTTTATAAGAAGAGCTTTGACTGGGCTGAGCAGGAGTTGCCCTCCCATAGAGCTGCTAGGGCCAAGAGACCAGAGGTGGCGGAACAGACTGCTCAGGTTGGGATGTAGGGTATGAACATAGTCTGAAGGTAAGGAGGGGAAGTTTTCCTTGCTGCCCGTAAGCAAGCACCAGGGTCTTAAAGAGGATGTGAGCATCGACTGGATGTGTGAGGGAAGTTTTACTAGGATTAAATGTCATGAATTGTGAAAAACTGAGTTGAAATGTATTTGCCTAAGGTTTATGTAAACTTACGACTTCAACTGTAATATACATTCATACCATTCTCATTCTCCAAGTGGAAACATTGTTTGAAGAGTTCAAACTGCTCAACACTTGTGAAAAATAAGTGCATTTACCAGTTTAATGTCAATTTCTTCGTTGTCTTTATTTGGAGAGCATGAACAGTACAGTTTAAGTTGGAAGTTTATATACACCTTAGCCAAATACATTTAAACTCTGTTTTTCACAATTCCTGACATTTAATCCTATTAAAAATTCCCTGTCTTAGGTCAGTTAGGATCACCACTTTATTTTAAGAATGTGAAATGTCAGAATAAGAGTAGAGATAATTATTTCTTTCATCACATTCCCAGTGGGTCAGAAGTTTACATACCCTCAATTAGTATTTGGTTGCATTGCCTTTAAATTGTTTAACTTGGGTCAAACGTTTCGGGAAGTCTTCCACAAGCTTTCCACAATAACTTGGGTGAATTTTGGCCCATTCCTCCTGACAGAGCTGGTGTCAGGTTTGTAGGCCTTCTTGCTCGCAAACGCCTTTTCAGTTCTGCCCACAAATTTTCTATAGGATTGAGGTCAGGGCTTTGTGATGGTCACTCCAATACCTTGACTTTGTTGTCCTTAAGCCATTTTGCCACAACTTGGAAGTGTGCTTGGGGTCATTGTCCATTTGGAAGACCCATTTGCAACCAAGCTTTAACTTCCTGACTGATGACTTGAGATGTTGCTTCAATATATCCACATAATTTTCCTTCATCGTGATGCCATCTATTTTGTGAAGTACACCAGTCCCTCCTGCAGCAAAGCACCCCCACAACATAATGCTGCCACCCCCGTGCTTCATGGTTGGAATGGTGTTCTTCGGCTTGCAAGCCTCTCCCTTTTTCCTCCAAACATAAATGATGGTCATTATGGCCAAACAGTTCTATTTTTGTTTCATCAGACCAGAGGTCATTTCTCCAAACAGTATGATCTTTGTCCCCATGTACAGTTGCAAACAGTAGTCTGGCTTTTTTATGGGGGTTTTGGAGCAGTGGCTTCTTCCTTGCTGAACGGCCTTTCAGGTTATGTCGATATAGGACTCGTTTTACTGTGGATTTAGATACTTTTGTACCCGTTTCCTCCAGCATCTTCACAAGGTCCTTTGCTGTTGTTCTGGGATTGATTTGCACTTTTCACATCAAAGTACGTTCATCTCTAGGAGACAGAACGCGTCTCCTTCCAGAGCGGTATGACAGCTGCATGGTTCCATGGTGTTTATACTTGTGTACTATTGTTTGTACAGATGATCGTGGTACCTTCAGGCGTTTGGAAATTGCCCCCAAGGATGAACCAGACTTGTGGAGGTCTACAATCTTTTTTCTGAGGTCTTGGCTGATTTCTTTTGATTTTCCCATGATGTTAAGCAAAGAGACACTGAGTTTGAAGGTAGGCCTTGAAATACATCCACAGGTACACTTCCAATTGACTCAAATGATGTCATTTAGCCTATCAGAAGCTTCTAATGCCATGACATCATTTTCTGGAATTACCGACATGCCAAAACTATAGTTTGTAAACAAGAAATTTGTGGAGTGGTTGAAAAACGAGTTTTAATGACTCCAACCTAAGTGTATGTAAACGTACGACTTCAACAGTATATGGTTTCTCCGTCATTTTTAATGTTGTGTGATATATACCTCAATATAGAGGAAAAGGAAACGCACACCTATTTAGGCGAGGTGCTGGCTAGCGGAGTGGAAAACTTGAAAATAAAGGAGAGCCTCACACTCTAGGAGCTCATATGCAAAAATGTAATGTCCAACGTTTCGACAGGCAAGCTGTCTTCGTCAGGGTATAATCACAAACACTGCGGGGGTGACTCGTTTATATAGTGTCACTATATACAAATGCTTAATTTGTAAATTATGTCTGAGTGTTGGAGTGTGCCTCTGCTATCCGTCAATAAAAAGAAAAATGGTGCCATCTGGTTTGCTTAATATAAGGAATTTGAAATGTTTTATACTTTTACTTTTGATACTTATGAACATTTTAGCAATTCCATTTACTTTTGATACTTAAGTGTATTTAAAACCAAATACTTTTAGACTTTTACTCAAGTAGTATTTTACTGGGTGACTTTCACTTTTCCTTGAGTAATTTTCTATTATGGTATCTTTATTTTTACTCAAGTATGACAATTGAGTACTTTTGGGGATGTTCTAGATACTTTACTTCAATTTTAGTTAACTCAAAGGAAGGCTGGACACCTGCTCGTCAAATATCTCATTCCAAAATCATGGGCATTAATATGGAGTTGGTCCCCCCCTTGCTGCCATAACAGCCTTCACTCTTCTGGGAATGCTTTCCACTAGATGTTGGAACATTGCTGTGGGGATTTGCTTTTATTCAGCCACAAGAGCATTAGTGAGGTTGGGCACTGATGTTGGGCGATTAGGCCATGCTCGCAGTCAGCACACACTCATACGCACTATACATACACATGGATTTAGTAATGTAGATATGTGGTAGTGGTGGAGTAGGGGCCTGAGGGCACACAGTGTGTTGTGACATTTTTTAATTGTATAAACTGCATTAATTTTGCTGGACCCCAGGAAGAGTTGCTGCTGCTTTGGCAGCAGCTAATGGGGATCCATAATAAATACAAAAAAATAAATACAAATGCAAATTCCAATTAATCCCAAAGGTGTTCGATGTAGTTGAGGTCAGGGCTCTGTGCAGGCCAGTCAAGTTCTTCCACACTGATCTCAACAATCCATTTCTGTATGGACCTCGCTTTATGCACGGGGGTATTGTCATGCTGAGACAGGAAAGGGCCTTCCCCAAACTGTTGCCACAAAGTTGGAAGCACAGAACATCATTGATGCTGTAGAGTTAAGATTTCCCTTCACTGTAACTAAGGGGCCTAGCCCGAGCCATGAAAAACAGCCCTAGACCATTATTCCTCCTCCATCAAACTTTACAGTTGGCAATATGCATTGGGGCAGGTAGCGTTTTTCTAGCTTCCGCCAAACCCAGATTCATCCGTCGGACTGCCAGATGGTGACTCATCACTCCAGAAACCCGTTTCCACTGCTCCAGAGTCCAATGGTGGCGAGCTTTACACCACTCCAGCCGACGCTTGGCATTGCGCATGTTTGAGTGCGGCTTGTGTACGGAATGGAAACCCATTTCATGAAGCTTCTTAAGTAGTTAAGACACTACAGCTTACAGACGGTAAGCAATTAAGGTCATAGTTATGAACACTTAGGACACTTAGGACACTAAACACCAAAAGAAAGATGCCCAAGGTCCCTGCTCATCTGCGTGAACGTGCCTTAGGCATGCTGCAAGGAGGCATGAGGACTGCAGATGTGGCCAGGGCAATAAATTGCAATGTCCGTACTGGGAGACGCCTAAGACAGCGCTGCAGGGAGACAAGACGGACAGCGTCTCGGTACATCCGAACATCACACCTGCTGGACAGCTACAGGATGGCAACAACAACTGCCCAAGTTACATCAGGAACGCACAATCCCTCCATCAGTGCTCAGACTGTCCGCCTGTTGTAAGGCAGGTCCTCACCAGACATCACCGGCAACAATGTCGCCTATGGGCACAAACCCACCGTCGCTGGACCAGACAGGACTGGCAAAAAGTGCTCTTCACTGACGAGTCGCAGTTTTGTCTCACCAGGGGTGATGGTGGGATTCGCGTTTATCGTTGAAGGAATGAGCGATTACACCGAGGACTATAGTCTGGAGTGGGGTCGATTGGAGGGTCCGTCATGGTCTGGGGCGGTGTCATTGCAGGCAATCTCAACGCTGTGCTTTACAGGGAAGACATCCTCCTCTTTCATGTGGTACCCTTCCTGCAGGCTCATCCTGACCTGACCCTCCAGCATGACAATGCCACCAGCCATACTGCTCGTTCTGTGCGTGATTTCCTGCAAGACTGGAATGTCAGTGTTCTGCCATGGCCAGCGAAGAGCCTGGATTTCAATCCCATTGAGCACGTCTGGGACCTCCTGGATCACAGGGTGAGGTCTAGGGCCATTCCCCCCAGAAATTTCCTGAAACTTGCAGGTGCCTTGGTTACATCAGGAACGCACAATCCCTCCATCAGTGCTCAGACTTACAGCAAGAACTGCAACATCTGATGCAGTCCATGAGGAGGAGATGCACTGCAGTATTTAATGCAGCTGGTGGCCACACCAGATACTGACTGTTACTTTTGATTTTGCCCCCTTTGTTCAGGGACACATTATTCAATTTCTGTTAGTCACATGTCTGTGGAACTTGTTCAGTTTATGTCTCAGTTGTTGAATCTTATGTTCATACAAATATTTACACATGTTAAGTTTGCTGAAAATAAACAGTTTTTTTGCTGAGTTTATGTACATTATTAACTGTAACTAATTATTCATCTACCTCTAAAACCCTTTGTTGTGGAAATTCTTACACAGTGACACTCAAAGTCAATCTTAAATGAATCATTGTTTACCTCACAAGGCTTCTTCTCTCTAAGCTGAGACCTTGAAACTGAGATATCGTTCTCAAAACCAAATTGCAGATACTGATAGGGAGGATTTGTTCAATCAGTCACTTGCATGAACACAGAAACTTGTTTATAGAAAAGCACAAACATAGAAATTGGTAAATAGAAAAGCACCAACATAATATCTGTCACGTTTCTCTTCCGAGGGAACAGACCAAGACGCAGCGATGTAGCCAGAATACATATTTAATGAATAAACGGGAACGAGACGGAACAAAACAATAAACGGAGAACGTAACGACGAACATAACTGACAAGACAAAACCAGCTATGAACATACAATAACCCACGAACCCAGAGTGAAACCTACCTACCTAAATATGGTTCCCAATTAGAGACAACGACACACAGCTGCCTCTAATTGGGAACCATTACCCAACATAGAACTATGACCCCTAGAACAAACAAACCCTACACCAAGACAAAACCAAAACGCTCCAGCCTGTAATCTCGGGCCTGGGCGTTACAATATCTTACATCACACCTTGTTAATGATCTGTCCTCACTCTTTATATATTACCTCCTGACTTTGAAAGACTTCTAAAGCAATCTAAATAAAATCACTTAATGTCCTTATATCCTGTGTTACAACAACAACAACCGTGATTTGATGGAGAGAAAAATGCCTATACATTGTCTTGACATCATACTACCTTCTACTACGACATAATACATCATAGAACAATTCTAATGGTCATTCCTCAGCTCAACTTCTCGTAAATGACTGTGTCCAAAATGGCACCCTTTAGCTACAGTGGCAAGAGAAAAAATATGTGAACCTTTTGGAATTACCTGGATTTCTGCATAAATTGGTCATCAAATTTGATATGATCTTCATCTAAGTCACAACAATAGACAAACATAGTGTGCCTAAAATAATAACACACAAATTATTGTATTTTTCTTGTCTATATTGAATACATAATTTAAACATTCACAGCGTAGGTTGGAAAAAGTATGTGAACCCCTAGGGTAATGACTTATGCAAAAGCTCATTGGAGTCAGGAGTCAGCTTACCTGGAGTCCAATCAATGAGACGAGATTGGAGATGTTAGTCAGAGCTGCCTTGCCCTATAAATACACTCACAAAATGTGAGTTTGCTATTCACAAGAAGCATTGCCGGATGTGAACCATGCCTCGACTCAAAGAGATCGCAGAAGCTGGAAAGGGTAAAGCTGGAAAGGGTTACAAAAAGCTGAAAAGGGTTACAAAAGTATCTCTAAAAGCCTTGACGTTCATCAGTCCACGGTAAAGACAAATTGTCTATAAATGGAGAAAGTTCAACACTCTTGTTACTCTCCCTAGGAGTGGCCGTCCTGCAAAGACGACTGCAAGAGCACAGCGCAGAATGCTCAATGAGATTAAGAAGAATCCTAGAGTGTCAGCTAAAGACTTACAAAAATCTCTGGAACATGCTAACATCTCTGTTGACGAGTCTACGATACGTAAAACACTAAACAATTATGGTGTTCATGGGAGGACACCACGGAAGAATCCACTTCTGTCCAAAAAAAACATTGCTGCATGTCTGAAGTTTGCAAAAGTACACCTGCATGTTCCACAGCGCTACTGGCAAAATATTCTGTGGACAGATGTAACTAAAGTTGTTTGGAAGGAACACAACACTATGTGCGGCGGAAAAAAAGGCACAGCACACCAACATCAAAACCTCATCCCAACTGTAAAGTATGGTGGAGTGAGCAGCATGGTTTGGGGCTGCTTTGCTGCCTCAGGGCCTGGACAGCTTGCTATCATTGATGGAAAAATTAATTCCCAAGTTTATCAAGACATTTTGCAGGAGAATGTTAGGCTATCTGTCCGCCAATTTGAAGCTCAACAGAAGATGTGTGACGCAACAGGACAACGACCCAAAATAGAGAAGTAAATCAACAGAAGAAAATACGCCTTCTGGAATGGCTCAGAGTACTGACCTTAACCCGATTGAGATGCTGTGGCATGACCTCAAGAGAGCAGTTCACACCAGACATCCCAAGAATATTGCTGAACTGAAACAGTTTTGTAAAGCGGATTGGTCCAAAATTCCTCCTGACCGTTGTGCAGGTCTGATCCGCAACTACAGAAGACGTTTGGTTGAGGTTGTTGCTGCCAAAGAAGGGTCAACCAGTTATTAAATCCAAGGGTTAACATACTTTTTCCACCCTGCACTGTGAATGTTTACAGTGTGTTCAATAAAGACATGAACATGTATAATTGTTTGTGTGTTATTAGTTTAAGCAAACTGTTTGTCTATTGACTAAACTTTATGACCAATTTATGCAGAAACCAGGTATTTCCAAAGGGTTCACATAATTTTTCTTGCCACTGTACATCGTGCACTACTTTTGAGTAGAGCACTAGGGAACAGGATATTATTGGGGATTTAGCCAATGACAGAGTTCAGAGGAAGACCAAGGGGGCATATTTCATCTGAGCCATATTAGATGTGTCTGACAAGCATAGACATCTTAACCGGAGGAGATTATGATATTAAACACAGACTAAGATTATGAATTAAACACAGTCTAGTAATCAAGACAATCACACGTTGAGGAAGGAACCTATTTTAGGACCTGGATTCTGGATGGCACATTTGGTGGCGTCCCAAACGGCACCCTATTCCCTTCAAACAACACTTTATTCCCTTTAGTATACCCTACTTTTGACCAGTGCCCCGTAGGGCTCTGGTCAAAAGTAGTGCACTATAATGGGAACAGGGTGCCATTTGGGATGTAACCTTGGTGTGGTTGGAGAAAGAGTTCACTTCATTTAGGGACTAAGACCCCCTAAAGGCCTGAGCCTTGCATTCATCATAATTAACCCCTGTAGCACACTCAGCTTCCTGTGCTAATCATGCAGTGAGCCACAGCACCAGATCGACTTTCAAATTAGAGCCACTAACACTGCTTGAGTCCCAAATGGCACTAGACTACCTCTATAAAGTGCACTATATAGGGAATAGGGTGCCATTTAGGAGTCGCGTGGTGTGCTGATACAACTGGGGAGAGGTTGTGCCACTCGCTCTGACAGGGCAACCTAAAGAACGATGAGCAGGGGGAGACCGATAATGGGAATTACAATGTTTGTCTTGCTTTGTGAACACAGTGGAATTGGGCATGTATTAGATTTTTAATTTCTATGGCCTAAATGAAAATTACATTCCCTTTGTCAGTGGTTCTAAGGATAGCCACACGGAAGGAGGTGATATTATAAAAAGAAAAGGGTGCTTGGAAGTATTATCCTCTACTGTTTAACCTATTCGTTTTTACTTATTTTGCTTCGTACCGGAAAGGAGAAAGCCATTAGAGATATATCAACAAGCTTCCTCATTTACAAGCATTGCAAATTGTAATAAAAACACAGTTAAGGGAGGGACTAAGAAACATTCATTTTCTTTTGCAAAACGTTTTGCTACGGTGTGCACTAATGAATACTGACCATGGGCTGGTAGGCTGTTATACAACTAACATGTATGGCCCACTCTAGACAGGGACCCTTGTTCCACAATCCAATGTATGGATTCTTTGTATTGGTTTGAAACTCAGGCATCCCAGAGTGTCGGTTGGAAGAGTATCGTTAGGCCTAACTGAATTTGATTATGAATATAGTACAGATCATAATAGATTAAATAGATATTGATCAACTCTTTATCTCATCCATGAGACTTTATTCTGTTAACCACGCAGCCACAGCCACACCACAAGAAGATTAAATATTTTCAAAAACAAATTATTTTCAAATCATCGTGTTCTGTTGGTGTGTGGGACAAATCAGTCAATGGATGTTTCCAAAATGGCACCCTATTCCTTATGTAGTGCACTACTGTACATTTTACCAGATTTATATGGGCCCAGGTCAAAAGTAGTGCACTAAATAGGGAATAGGGTGCCATTTAGTATGCAGGCCATTAGGGACAGGGGCAGAACTACATGTTGCGGGAGCATGAAGAACAGCTGTAGAATTGCAAATAAATACATCACATGAACAAAAATGTGTCCGTAATGTAATACATTTGCAACAAGGTTGAACAAGCACTCTCTAGCCTCTCTCCACTAAATTGGAATCAAGCCAATCGTAGATTTTCTAAACAACACTAGAAGAGTAATAGCCTTGAGGACCTTTATCTGTGTGTTGTGTTTGCTAATGATTTCAGGCTATTCGTTTTTGAAGTTCTGCAGGTTAATATATCTGCTCTCTCCATCCAACAGCAAGAGCATCTTATGTCAATAAGAGAAGCAGCACAGAGGACTCTGATCCAAAGGCAAGAACACACACCTTGTGTGGTAGAGCTAGAGCTGATGGATGCATATCGTGGCACAGTGGAAAGGACTAGTGAGTAAAGTAGCCTGGTGCTGGCATGTTGACATTGCAGTCAGTCTTGTGCTATTATGAAACTGTTGCTACCTGTTTTTGTATCCATCAAAAGGCCATGGAGTTGGTCCAGACAACACTATCTTTTCATGACTTAAATGTGTTTATTAGCTATAGGACTCTGCTCAAAGTAATGCACTATTTAGGGAATAGGGAGCATGTCCAGTGTCTTCACAGTCACCCATAGATGAAAATGCCATCAAAATATGGCAATCATGTACTACATTTATAAATGGGAGGCCACACAACCCCATACACACACTAATTGCTTCAATGAACATACAACTTTGGCTGAGTGTATGTGGGGATTGAATTGTTTTGCTAGTCATGGTAAAGTAAATCTAAATCTTGGTGGCTTAGCTGGTAGGCAACAGCATTCCTTTTACAAATGAAGACAACACTGTAGTGAATGTCTATCTGGCAAAATCAAACAGACCGTGGCTGTCACTGTTTACATATCACCACAGGAGACGAGCTAGGTGAGGAACATTAGACGATTGAGTGGATTAACCTCTATCCAAATAAGATACCAATGAGCCTATTTAAAATGGCTGTGTGGATGCAAGTTGTAGCCTCCAAGTTGTCAGTCTCAAAACAAGTGATAGTGGTACAGCATTAACAGTGGTGAAAGAGTGAAAGTTAGGCCCATATTATCTAAATGTTTTGAAGTAGGCTTTGCTCCCGAAGGTGTCAGAGAGCGCTATTCAGAATACAATTGATCTTACAGCACCAGTGAAGACATAGTCCAAGTCCCAAATGGGACCCTGTACCACTCCTCATAGGGCTATGGTCAAAAGTAGTGCACTATATAGTGAATAGGGTGCCATTTGGGGCAATGTTGGTCATGGTGAGATCAGACCAATGCAGGTGGTGTTGGGACATGAGTATTTTGACTCACCAATAAGTCTTTGGAGATGACTACTGTACTTCTTTGGCTTTGTGTAGTTGAATATTATCAGAAGTTTAACATCCTGCATAAATCATAAGTGGGAATACACTTAAATAGTCTAACTTTGTTCAAAAGAAAGTAATGGTAAAGTTGATAAAATCACTGCATGTAAGGTGTGATATCAATGCATTTCTCAAGGATGCCAAGGTCTCAATAAATGGCAATAATAATGCACACGCTGAAAAGTAATGACACAATGACAGGCTATTTGATGTAATTTAAACACGGCGAAGAGTTGTCCTTACCAAATAGCTGCTACACTTGGCCAAATATGCCCTAAAACAACCAATAGTATTTTAATCAATGTCCCCATTAAAAAAACATGGACATCAGTTGAATCAGTTCCAGCTGATTTATTCAGTTTAGTCAAGATACAGACTTCAGCATGACGACAAGTAACGCATTTCATTTGCTACAAAAAAAAATGTGGACAGTCCATTTAAGAGTAGCCTATATTGCACAAAATAAAAAAAATAAAGTGTGCCAATAAGATAAAATACAGACAATCCAGTTTCACACCTGCTATTTGGGACCCATTCACACAGATATTACATAAACTCCTAATTTTACTATTTTACATAACATGTACAATCTTAAATCTAGTACCAGCAATAAGGTCTATAGTCCCCAATTCCAATTGAACTCATTAAACACCCCAAATCTGCTCTACTTCTTCTGTACATATACCATAGCTTAAAATAATTGCAAGGCATGGGATGCAACTTGACATCTTTTCAACGCTTGCATGCTAAATGAAACCGGGTACAAGTGCCTGAAGAAAAAGAAAAAAAATTGAAAGCACAGTAAGAACATTCCCTTCGTTTAACTGTACAAAAATATGCCAGAAAATATATATATTTTTTTTTCCAAAGATGAGGTATGTTGGTTATGTATCAAAATGCTGCGTCCTGCCATACCTGTGTTCTATAGCGGATTTAGCCTACTACTTACAGTATTTCCATACCAGGAGGGAATCGGAACTGCTTAAAAAAAAAGTTGTGGAATACAGAAAATCATAAAACCTTTGAAAAGTTATACATCCTGAATCAGTGTCTCAGATTTTGCCTCGGATCAGCCAAGCCGTGTTCAGACCAGTGGTTACAAGTGGGATGGGAATGCATAGTTCAGAGTCTACTCTGTGGTCCACTTTTACATTTGAGCAGTTTCACTCCAGATCCGAGGGAAATCCATAAAACCAGTCATGGTGACAAACTAATGTCACCGTTTTTTTTTTGCAATAGTACCACATTGTAACGAATTTGTTTCAGTTCATTGAGGATCCTCTCCTTCCCTACATGGTAACACACAGGGCTGGAGAGGAAACTGATATAACACTGTTCCCGCTACTACCAGAGAATGATTCATTTTGTACTTAGCTAGCTAGTAGGTAAACACCAAATCTGAAAAGTTCGCGTCAAGCCAATCGCCTGCGATCATTTCGCTCAACTCGGGGGTGCAATAGTCTGGGAATTCAAAGTGAGAGCTAAGGCTGCCCTCACTGAAAGAGTCCAAGTCCTTATCCACCAAGGAAAGAGACAGATTTCCTGAATTCGAGGTCCCCAGCTCCACTCCGTGAGTACTGGAGGCTAAATTTAAACTGAAGTCAACCAGTAAGTCATCGGCGTCCTCGCTGGAACTGGACGAGGTGGAGACCGACCTGAATGAAGATGCTGGTGAGAGTGATGCAGGACAAATTGTGCTCTGCTTGGTAATGTTCTTGAAATTGTAGAACAGTCTGTTAGGAGCTGCGTTCGCATTCCGGGACTCCTCGTACATGCTCGCGCCCTCAGACTCTGCAGTGGAGCTCAGAGTGGGGCTTGCGGGCACTTTGGCGATGTTGTACGGTATTGGTTCCTCGTCCTCTTCCATTTTAATCCGAGAGAACACTTCCTCCTCGTAGTCCTCTTCGTCGTCATCATCATCAGAATATTCCATTTTCACAGACTTGCTAGTTGTAAAACTGGTGAAAACATAGTCATAACGAGGGTCGTGGGACGGTCTCGTTGTCACCGCCTTCGTTGTTTTCAATTTAGCGAATTTCTTACCCGGGGCTTTTACAGGTTTAATGTTAGTCTTCTCGGGTGATTGCGCGGCTGGTTTTGTGGAACTGTCGAGCTTTGGTTTCTTCTTGGGTCGGTACTTGTAGTCAGGGTAGTCAGCCATGTGTTGCAGCCGGAGCCTCTCGGCTTCCCTGATAAACGGGATCTTTTCACTGTCCTTCAGCAATTTCCACCGCTTTCCCAGTCTTTTGGAAATTTCCGCGTTGTGCATGTCCGGAGACTGCTCCATGATCTTTCTCCTCTCGACTTTCGACCACACCATAAATGCATTCATGGGTCGTTTGATGTGACCGGTTGCTGTCTTGCACCAGTCAGCTTTCACGGATTTCAGTGGCATCGGGCTACACGCCATCAGTTCGCTTTCCTCCGTGTCTGTAGCTTCTCTGGAAATGCTACTCTCGGTCTCGCTGTGTTCTGTTTGCTGCACCATGTTCCGTTGTGTTTCAAAGCCACTGTCGCGTTTTAAATACCCCCAGGCACTTTCTGCTTACTCCTTGCTATGCTAGTTAGCTTGTGTCACTCTTAACACATCTAGCTCAACTAAACAACCCCTTCCCAAAGTTACCAACTGCCTTCTTAGCTAGTTCTTTGGTCTTTCATATCGGTTACGTCATTTTTAATTACCCAATCACAGCTCTTCACTCCGCCCAGCATCTTCCAGACATTCCGTTAACCCTTTGCTTTCACACGAGATTTCATTGGTAGTGGGGGCATGTGGACGGTGCTTTCATATTGTCTGGACATGGTGTGCGAGACGGGAAAATTGAATGTACACTGTTAGTAGGGATTGGCAGACGATACATTGGGAAAGTCAAAGGCAAGTGTGCATCAGTTTCATACAGTCCTCTCCATAAAACAAGTATTATTGCATTGCTTTGTTTTCTCTGGCCAAACACATGTCTAGAATATTGAATGGATTAGTGAGACTCATTGTGGCGCCTGAGCTCAGTAATGTATATTATTTAGGCAGTAACCACAATAATGTGTATTTCACTCTTGTTTTGTGTTTGTAGACATCTGATTTATACAACACAGGAGGCTGCTGAGGGGAGAATGGCTCATAATAATTACCGAAATGGCCAAATGGAATGGCATCAAACACCTGGAGTGGGTCGTTTGATGTGATCTGGTTCATGTGTTAGATGTATTTGATATCATTCCACTAATTCCGCTCCAGTCATTACCACCAGCCCGTTCTCCCCAATTAAGGTGCCACCAACCTCCTGTGGTATACAACATATTTGAAGACAGTTATTCCAGCTTTATAACTTGATGGTCTGTAGTCTGGTCACAGAGCAAAACGTATTATATGTTACTAAAATCCATTTAGTATGTTATGAAAGGGAAAGGGCATACCTAGTCAGTTTCACAAAATAATGCGTTCAACCGAAATGTGTCTTCCGCATTTAACTCAATCCCTCTGATTCAGAGAGGTACGGGGGGCTGCCTTAATCGATCTCCAAGTCATTGGTGCCTGAGGTTACAGTGACCTATGTAATAGTGGTCGTACAGTATAATACGAATTGTAGGATGTAAAAGTATGTTACAAATTACAATTCGTATGAAATGTTACCAATTGCAATTGTTACATAATGTTGCTTATGTTAGCTATGTGGCTAGATGGCTTATGCTAATGTTAGCTAGGTTGCTAACATTAGTTCGGTTGAGGTTAGGGTTAAGGTTAGGGTTAGGAGTTAGGTTAAAGGGTTAAGTTTATGGTTAGGATTAGCTAACATGCTAAGTAATTGCAAAGTAGATAAAAAGTAGTAAGTAGTTGCAAATTTGCTAATTAGCTAAAATGTTGTCTGTGATGACATTCGAACACGCAAACTTTGGATTGCTAAACGTTCCCGACCAACCACCCAACCCCGTTCCTGCAATCAAATTATAAAATCACCCTGTAGTGGCCCCATGGGTGGAATGTTTTTTTTTTTTTTTTATATATAATTTCATAATTATTCAACATCATTTTTTTTTTACTTGCTGAATATCCAGTGTTTCTACGTATGCCAAACGATTGTGTTAAATTTCAGTCTTCTGTGATGTTTAAAAATAGTAATATTGGAATGCAAACTCAAAATGTAATACATTTCAACTCTATATCTGGTACAGGTGTCTTCTTTTTTTAAGACCATAACCATGTGTGTAAGGTTCATTTTATTCAAAGTAGATTTGTTTAAGACTACCAAGAAACACTCTGTGAGACCCTGGGAGATAGAGTCACATTATCAGAGACCGATGCAAAGATTGCTGTGTCAAGGAACAGTGCAGCCTCTCTCTAAAGCCCACCCTAGCATCAGTTATTCTTGGCCCGCTGCCAGATTCACCTCTTATAAGGCTTTTTCTAGCTCTCTTTTCATCCCCTAGAGGGCAATCATTTACCCCTCTGGATCTGCACTCCAGCAAATACACTACCTTCCCCCCATTCAGTCTCATGTGGTGAGACATTAGAAATGCAGAAAGGGAGAGGGGGAAGAGAGGGCGAGCGAGAGATTGAGAGAGCACTCACCAGCTTCATTTTCCTCAGGATGTACACAGGGTAGTGTGGCAGGCCCTAGCTTCAAATGCATTACCAAAACAGACAACTCAGGCCCCAGTGTTCTCATCAGATTAGGCTGGTTACATATGGCTCACACACTCAGACACTCTGGCAGGAACATTTTGTCCAGTGTGACATTTTGTCCAGCTGATGTGTTTTTGTTTAGGTGTGTGTGTTCATGAATAACAGGAAACCAAATTAATGGACTTTCCAATTTGATCATACCTGTCAGAGTTACTAGCTGTTTTTGAAGTGTTGCATCATGTTTGTTTATGGCTTTCTATACTTTCATCAGGCCTGTAGCGCTTGTTAGCAACAGCCTATTTAGTTATGTGGCATGAGAAATGCAATAAGCTATCATCCCATTGGAGTAATGTAGTGTAACATCTAAATATTAAAAAAATAACCACAACACCTGGTGCATAAACGCACTCCAAAAAACAAGACAGCTTTTCCAAGTAGCATCAATGATATCCTGAGCTTGGAGCATCGGTTTGTTAGACAGGCCCAGTGCAGTGTTTTATGTATATTTCTACACTATGAGGTTGGAATAATACTGTTCATTTGTTAAAATTATGATAATGCCATTTTAGTGTAAGAGCTGTTACATTTTTTTAAATGAATACATTTATTAAAGCTTCGAGCAGCATGGTAAAAAACATACACTATATATACAAAGATATGTGGACACCCCTTCAAATTAGTGGATTTGGCTAAATCAGCCACACCCGTTGCTGGCATCTGTATAAAATCGAGCACACCGCCATGCAATCTCCATAGACAAACATTGGCAGTAGAATGGCCTTACTGAAGACCTCAGTGACTTTCAACGTGGCACCATTATAGGATGCCACCTTTCCAACAAGTTAGTTAGTCCAATTTTTGCCCTGCTAGAGCAGCCCCTGTCAACTATAAGTGCTGTTATTGTGAAGTGGAAATTTCTAGGAGCAACAACGGCTCAGTCGCGAAGTGGAAGCCACACAAGCACACAGAGCGGGACTGCCGAGTGCTGAAGCGCGTAGTGCGTAATGTTCGCCGGGAGCTTCATGAAATGTTCTTCCATGGCCGAGCAGCCGCACACAAGCCTAATATCACCATGTACAATGCCCAGCGTCAGCTGGAGTGACGTAAAGCCATTAGACTCTGGAGCAGTGGGAACGCGTTCTCTGGAGTGATGAATCACGCTTCACCATCTGGCAGTGCGACGGACAAATCTGGGTTTGGAGGATGCCAGGAGAACCCTAACTGCCCCAATGCATAGTGCCAACTGTAAAGTTTGGTGGAGGGGGAATAATAGTCTGGGGCTGTTTTTCATGGTTCGGGCTTAGGCCCCTTAGTTCCAGTGAAGGGACATTTTAACACTACAGCATACAATGACATTCTAGACAATTCTCTGCTTCCAACTTTGTGGCAACAGTTTGGGCAAGGCCCTTTCCTGTTTCAGCATGACAATGCCCCTGTGCACAAAGCGAGGTCCATACAGAAATGGTTTGTCGAGATCGATGTGGAAGAACTTGACTGGCCTGCAGAGATCGGTGTGGAAGAACTTGACTGGCCTGCACAGAGCCCTGACCTCAACCCCATCTAACACTTTTTTGATGAATTGGAACACAGACTGTGAGCCAGGCCTAATCGCCCAACATCAGTGCTCAACCTCACTAATGCTCTTGTGGCTGAATGGAAGCAAGTCCCCGCAGCAATGTTCCAACATCTAGTGGAAAGCCTTCCCAGAAAAGTGGATGCTATTATAGCAGCAAAGGGGGGACCAACTCCATATTAATGCCCATGGTTTTGGAAAGAGACGAGCAGGTGTCCACATACTTTTGATCATGTAGTGTATCTCGCGATTGCAATGATGTCCAAGGAGAAAAAACTGTGTTTGTTGTTGTCAAACACTTTGTTGCTGTAATATCGCAAATAGACGTGGTTGTTTCACCATTAAGGATTCTAGGTTAAAGTAGAGCTTTTTGAATATCAAGATGGCATAAAGCACGTGGAGACTGGCTAGCAGACTCCATATAAGAATGAGTAATCTGTCTCCACAGTTCTTATCTGTAGGACTGAAAGCTTCTGCTAAAAAGACCCACAGAGAAGTGCTGAAGCATAGGATCAATACCAGAGCTCTGACTGTGGGGCCTCTCTGATATTGAAGATCCTGGGATGGATTCCTTCTGAATAGTCTCAGACAGGCGTACTCGATTTGCTTTCCTTCAATTTCTGTGCTCACAAAGGCAGGTCACATAGGTTCAGGTACAGCTGCACATCCCCCATGTACAATAGCACTGAGGAAATACAAGTTACAGTGAGGGGAAAAATTTGATCCCCTGCTGATTTTGTACGTTTGCCCACTGACAAAGAAAAGATCAGTCTATAATTTTAATGGTAGGTTTATTTGAACAGTGAGAGACAGAATAACAACAAAAAAATCCAGAAAAACGCATGTGAAAAATGTTATAAATGGAATTGCATTTTAATGAGGGAAATAAGTATTTGACCCCCTCTCAATCAGAAAGATTTCTGGCTCCCAGGTGTCTTTTATACAGGAAACGACCTGAGATTAGGAGCACACTCTTAAAGGGAGTGCTCCTAATCTCAGTTTGTTACCTGTATAAAAGACACCTGTCCACAGAAGCAATCAATCAGATTCGAAACTCTCCACAATGGCCAAGACCAAAGAGCTCTCCAAGGATGTCAGGGACAAGATTGTAGACCTACACAAGTCTGGAATGGGCTACAAGACCATCGCCAAGCAGCTTGGTGAGAAGGTGACAACAGTTGGTGCGATTATTGGCAAATGGAAGAAACACAAAAGAACTGTCAATCTCCCTCGGCCTGGGGCTCCATGCAAGATCTCACCTCGTGGAGTTGCAATGATCATGAGAACGGTGAGAAATCAGCCCAGGACTAAACGGGAGGATCTTGTCAATGATCTCAAGGCAGCTGGGACCATAGTCACCAAGAAAACAACTGGCAACACACTACGCCTTGAAGGACTGAAATCCTGCACCGCAAATGGGTCGTGGATGGGTATTCCAGCATGACAATGACCCAAAACACACGGTCAAGGCAACAAAGGAGTGGCTAAGGAAGAAGCACATTAAGGTCCTGGAGTGGCCTAGCCACTCTTCAGACCTTAATCCCATAGAAAATCTGTGGAGGGAGCTGAAGGTTCGAGTTGCCAAACGTCAGCCTCAAAACCTTAATGAATTGGAGAAGATCTGCAAAGAGGAGTGGGACAAAATCCCTCCTGAGATGTGTGCTAACCTGGTGGCCAACTACAAGAAACGTCTGACCTCTGTGATTGCCAAGGGTTTTGCCACCAAGTACTAAGTCATGTTTTGCAGAGGGGTCAAATACTTATTTCCCTCTTTAAAATGCAATTCCATTTATACAACTTTTCACGTGCGGTTTTCTGGATTTTTTTGTTGTTTTTCTGTCTCTCACTGTTCAAATAAATCTACCACTTTAATTATAGACTGATCATTTCTTTGTCAGTGGGCAAATGTACAAAATCAGCAGGGGATCAAATACTTTTTTCCCTCACTGTACATGTAGGTCTATCCCTATGTATGTTACATTCATGTATGCTTATGTACTTTTTCAAATGTATTTGTGAATGCATCATTATTCTTTACCATTGAAAATTAAGTCTTACCACCAGGATAAGGAGATTAGTGAGAGACAATGTCCCACATCATTGAGGGTGATCTGTTAATGGGTGGGGCCTCTCATTCACATAGATGAGTAAACCACTACATCCTGGCCATTGCTTTAGGAATGCAACTGTGCTGGGCTGAAGAAGGCTGAGGAGGGGAGGGAGAGAGGTGAAGAGGGGAGCTAATGGCCACCATTAGGGGTGTGAACTGAAGAGTATCTTGTGTGGGTATGGAGACAAGCAGCTGGGGTTTGCTTTATCGCCGTTGTTTTGGAAGCAAAGCTGTAAAAGCAAGCTGTTCTCCCTGGACTGATGTGTGGTGGATGAGTGGTTGGAGTGGGTGGGGAGATTGTGTATGCGTCCGAAATGGGACCCTATTCCCTTTATAGTGCACAAATGTTTACCTGAGCCCCATGGGATTCCCTATGGGCCCTGGTCAAAAGCAATGCACTATATAGAGAATAGGGTGCAATTTGGGATGCACCCATGCTGTGAAACAACATCCTGTTAATCTTACTGAGGAGTCTCTTCATCTCATGGGAGAAGGGGTTCTGAGTCTGACTGAGGTATTATTTTGATTCAATGAAAAGCACTCAGACTACTGAAAATTAATTATACTACAGTGCCTTTTCATAAATGAAATTAAAAAGTTGCAGCAGTATCTTTCCTACAAAATTCTAATGGAGCTCTGCTCACATTATCTGGTGAAGTTATTTTGAATAGTATAGCATTGTGCTTGTTGCTAATGTTCCTCAAAACAGAGTGTCAATCGGTTGTTTGCAGCTTTTTACTTTTTGCAAGACAGCAGTGCTTTATGTAAGAGGCAGCTAAGATTATAGCCCAACCATAATCAGTTACAGGAAGGGTGGAGGTTGTAGACTAGAGCACTGTTATTATGATTAGGGCTCCCGAGTGGCAAAGCGGTCTAAGGCACTGCATCTGAGTGCCAGAGGCGTCACTACAGACCCTGGTTCGATTCCAGGCTATATCACAACCGGCCGTGATTGGGAGTCCCTCAGGGCGACACACAATTGGCCAAGCGTCGTTAGGGTTTGGCCGGGGTAGGCCGTCGTTGTAAATAACCTCTCCCTCAACATGAACGAGCTGACCGTGGACTCCCACCCGGTTACTCATCCCTGCACCTTAAAGGCTGTTGCCCTATGTACATAGACATGGAACACTGATCACTTTACATCATGTTTTATCCATTGCATATGTACAGTTGAAGTCGGAAGTTTACATACACTTTAGCCAAATACATTTAAACTCAGTTTTTCACAATTCCTGACCTTTAATCCTAGTAAAAATTCCCTGGCTTAGGTCAGTCAGGATAACCACTTTATTTTAAAAATGTCTTCTTTTTTTTTAAATACTTTTTTCCCTCACTGTACCTTATTCTAGTCAAGTCATTTTTGCGAAAGAGCTCGCAAGTAAGCATTATACTGTACTATTCTACAACTGCTCTACCATGTGCATGTGACAATAAAACTTTGAAGCATTCATTTATTTGACCTAAGTTTTTGCTAAAGAGCCTTTAACAAGGTGTGATGAATGTAACCTGTTTCACCATCATCATCAGGTAGCAGACTGAATTAGAGTTACATGGATGGATATTTAGTGAAATGTATGTAGTCATGCCTTCTTATCCCACCTGGTCTATGTGAAATACACAGAGAAAACTCGGGATGCATATTCATCACTGTCTACCCACACAAGTGTGAGGTCAGCTCAGAGCAGATTTGATGATATCTTGTAACCTGTTGTCGCTTCTATTGTGTCTCCTAGGGAAGGGGGGGGGGTGCTGACTTGCTATAATGGGAGTGTGTTTTAGTTTGAAAGCCAGGCCCTGCGTTGATGGATTGCTCTGTTTCCCTTACACTCTGTATGGTGAAGGCCCATAAGTTGTGTGTCCCAAACGGCACCCTATTCCCCATGGGCCCTGGTCAAAAGTAGTTCACTACATAGGGAATAGGGTGCCATTTGGGACATAAATGCAGGACTGGTGGAGAACCCATAGATTCACATGTGTGTGCCTGCCCTTTTCAGACTATTGATTCCTGCAGCCAGGTGTCCCAAATGGCACCCTTTTCCCTATATAGTGCACAATTTTTGTCTGGTCCAAAGTAGTGCACTATGTAGGGAATAGTATGCCAAAAGGGCCTAACAGCGCCCAGCGATGGACACATCTATCAAACACTATTACAATGGATAAATGAAATCAAGTTTATTCAGTTGGAGGCTTCAGGCGAAAGTTCCATGATGAAAAGAAGAAAGGGACTTATGGCTGGGATAACTGTAGCATGTGAGTCTAATACATACTAGTGATTCCTCAACCCCGCGTGTCTATATAGCACCCAGCAATGATCTAGTTTCCTCATTCTAAGAACTACCACTTGCACAAGTCGTGAAAGAGGGGAAATCTGGTGAGATGTCTCCCTAATCTCCTTCAGAGAACCGGGGTTACATACCGTAACCCGTCGTTTTATTTTCACAGAGGACATTGCGCCAGAGAGGGTGCAGGAACGTCCAAACGATAGAGTACATGAAGGTTGAACCGAGAGCGCATGAAGGTCGCTAACGTGCTTGGACGTGGCCAAGGCAAGCAACAGGGCCATCTTATAAGACAGAGTCTTTCATTTAGGCAAAGGGTGGCTACTTTGAAGAATCTAAAATATAAAGTATTATAACAAAGGCGCTGTGTAGAGAAGCAGGTGCAGGTGAAATGTTTAATAAAACAACAAATATGGAACGAGACAACATAATAGTAGCGTCTTTATATAAACACAGGCTCCTTCCCCAGTCAGTATTGATCCTAAGGGAGTGCCAGATATAAGGGAGGTAGTAAGTGAGGTAATGGAGTCCAGGTGTACCTCATAATGGCGTGCAGGTGTGCAAAATAATTGATGCCAGGTGTAATGAACACGATGGTTTCAAGCGCAGGGCACAGCAGGTGTTTATTGTAAAGGACCACAGGAGGAGGCAGGTAGCTGGGTCCAGGGGCAGGCAGAAAGTCATACACAGGGGGTCCAACAAGGCAACAATACAGGCAGGGAAAAGGCTAGTAATGTCGTCCGGGAGATCAGGCAATAGGTTGGTAACAGGAAATCTGATAGGCTAAAGTACAGGCAGGGAATAGGCAAAAGGCGTCATAAGTGAGGTAGGCAAACACTATCATACACGGGAGGAGTACATTACGGGAAAACCAGCGCTCCGAATAGAAGTGTGTCACAAAAAAAACAATACCTCACAATGATGGGGTGCAAAGAACTGAACTAAATAATGTGTGATAATGACATACAGGTGTGCAAACAGGTGATCAGAATTCAGGTGATTGGGATGTGGAGAGTGAGCTGCGTTCAAGGGATCTACGTTTTTGAGAGTGTGAGTTTGAAGCAGATGTTAAACCAGGTGTGCGTAATGATGGATCCCAGGACCGGTGGTTACGTCGAACACCGGAGGGGAGGAGCGGGAGTAGACGTGAAAAATATATTTTGATTTGTTTAACACTTTTTTGGTTACTACGTGATTCCATGTGTTATTTCATAGTTTTGATGTCTACAATGTAGACAATGTAGAAAATAATAAAATAAAAACCCTTGAATGAGTAGGTGTGTCCAAACTTTTGACTGGTACTGTACTTCCAAGTTGGCAGAAGAGGCTGTACCGACTTCAGACAAGTCCTAGAGTGAGCAAAACGGAGAACACCATGTTTGTGAGTCTCATCTTTCAATATAGTTTGTAGGCCAAACTGTTATGACGCTACATCCGGTTTTGTGAGAAGACAGATTTTCGGGATGTCTTATAGTGTCACAAACAACGCTCTAGCTCTGCCACCCAGATGCGGAAGAGCGATATCGGTGATTGAGATGCAACGAATGCAAAAAAACAGATATCGTTAGCAAACAGACAGATTTTGATGAGGATTTGTTTATTATGTTAATTAGATTTCCGTGGGGGCGCGACCATTTTAGGCTAAGGGTTAAGATCCATCGTCTCCAGGGTTTCAAAGTGATCGCCTGTAGGCGCATCCGGAACAAGTGGCTTGGAGACCGGACGGAGATGGCGCGCTCCCTTCATAAAACGAAGAACCAGGGGGTGACCCCTTATCATTGTCTCACCTGGTCTTACATGGCAGGCTGTGATCGCTGGTGGAAAAGGCCTTGCCCTTGTCGAGAAATTCCTCTAGGAAGCAGAGAATGGCAACACTGAAGGGGAACCAACTCGCATCTCTCACACCACCTTTAGAAAAATCTCCACTTCAGGGAGTAAAGACCTCTTGTGGAGGGAGCTCTGGCACAAAAAGTTGTGGTGACCACTTTCGGAAACAAACCCACCGAGATCCCAGAGATCCATCTGCTTGGAATAAGTAGGGAATATTTCACTCTGCGCTTAGGATAGCGCTGTGGGAGGCACCATAGTTGCTTGTACAGGAGATGTACAATATCCGCCAGCCATGGCTAATGCGGATATATAAGGATGAGGGATAGATAATTCGCTCTTACTTTGTCCAGATTGGGGAGGGGGCACGTCCACGACTAGAGGAGCGTTTTGAATCTCAAAGAACAGGCTATAGTGTGCCTTGTTCTGCAATGCGTACAGATCGGTGGAAGCCCTGCCGTAACACCCCTACACCTCCTTCTGGATGGTCTCCTCTCCCATGGCTGGGGATTCACCCACAACAGTAAATCCGAACCTGAGATCAGTCTGCCTGGCATATATGTTGCTCTGCGAGAAAGCAGATGTTCGATACTCCATAGCAAGATCTCTCTTGCCAGAGAGTGAAGTTGACGGGAGCACATTCCTACTTGGCAGTTTGATATACGCCACCGTAGACGTATTGTCTGACCTGACTAGGACAGGTTGGACCTGTAGGAACGGATGGAAGTGCCTGAAGGCTAGTAACACAGTGTAGAGCTTGAGAATTTTGATATGGGCTGTACTGAGATGGTCTGACCATACACTGTTCACCGTATGCCCTTTGTGAACTGCCCCCTATCCCTGTAGTGACGCATTCTGTCGTCACTACTTTGTGAATGACAACTCTTCCAGTGGGGCAGCCCTGCATCAAGAGGGATGGATGGGTCTCTCCAGCATTGAAGTGCCGATATGCACTTTGCAGAGAGAAGCACACATCTGTGCCGGTGGAGAGACGTGTTTAAGCGGAGTGAGGTCACCCAATGCTGGAAGTCTCTCATGAGGAGGAGGCCAAGCGGAACTACCACAATCATTGAGGCCATGAGACGCCTCAGATACATCCAGTACGACTGATGTTGTCAGGTAAATACTGAGAGGCAGTGTCAAAAAGTTGTCACTCTATCCATGGTGAGGGCTGCTCAACAGGCTACAGTCCAGAGACAATCCAAATAGATTTTGGTCAGTAAGAGCGAGCTTTTGGCATGATTTATCATGAATCCTAGAGTGAGAAGGTGCGACAACAGCTGGGTTGTGTGCTCCGCTGCCTGAGCTCGAGTGTCCACGCAGATCAACCATTAGTCGCTGCACGTCAGGACTCTTAAGCCTCTCTCCTCAAGGGTGCTTAGGCACACTTCATGAACATCCATGGGGCCAGGGACAGACCGAATGGCGAGGTGAGATATCTGTAGGTTATGCCTTAAAAGGCAAACCTTAGATATCACCTGTGTGCAGGATAAACTCAGATGTGGAAATACGCATCCTTGAGGACTACTGTGGTGAACTACTCGTTCAGCTGAATCAGATTTAACAGCATGTGATGTGTTAGCATTCAAAATCTGTAGACCCTCAGATTGTTGAAGTACCGTTAACAACCCTTTTGGGGACTAAGAAATAGAGGCTGAAGAAGCCCGAGCAGGTTCCTCCCTTGGCACCACGTGTGGCTCCCTTTGCCAACAGAGACTGTATCTCATCTCTAAGGACACTTTCCCCTCTGTGGACTGCACTATTCCCATGAAACTTAGAGGGACCCTGCGAATTGTAAACTGCACACGTGTGTCACTGATCCATGTGAGGCGCAAGGTAGCGGGGAGCCCTGTGGCAACCTTGGAAGGGACTGGTGGAACCGTGGTGTTTATGGGTCTTATGGGTTGTGAGGTGGGGGGCTCTTGTGCTGCACCTCTGGAGTGTGTAAACATGCCTGTGTGACCTGGTGGTTGTCGTGGTCGGGGAGTTCTGTCAGCCCCAGCCCCAGCTCCTGGTGTGCCGCTTCATTGGCAACAGGAAGCCCAGTGCCTCAGTCTCATTTTTCTTAGACTCAAGCCTGGCCTGTATCTCCAAACAGGCTGGTGGGATCTGTCCATTCAGTATCTGTCCATTCAGACAACCTTGCATTGATCAGCCAGAGGGCTTTCTGGCCAACAGTTGCGGGTGCCAAGACCCTCCCAGAAGCCTCAGAGGTAAACTTGAGGGCAGGTCGACGGAGAGCAGGGCAGCTGCCTGAGCTGTGGATTGGTAGATCCTGTCATACACGGCCGCGGTGGAGCGGTCGTTGGGATGAGCGAGTTTGGGGGCAGAGGAAGATGAGCTCAAAGTCTTAGGGTTGAGGTGCTCAGCCAGGAAAGGCTCCACGGGAGAATTGCTGAGCCATCCCAACGACTCCATGCCATAAATATCCAAGTGGGGTTAGTTAGGAGAAGGTGACTTAAGTGGCTCTGTCCAGGAAGACTCCACCAATGACACACAGTCTGGGAAGGCTGGTACACGGAATTACCCTGAGAGGTGATTTCATCCATCCTAGTCTTCTTTGTAGGCAGGGGAGGAGTAGGATACACAACCTCGATTTTGGTGGCAGCACGTCTGATTGCCTCAAAGAAGGGAAAATGTGTAATTGACTCCTGCCCTACCTCCTCAGTTTGGCTGGGCAGCACAAGCTAGGCAGAAGAGAGCAACTGGTCAGAGAGGGAACTGCCTGATGCGACAAGAGACATACCATCGTCCTCACCTCCGGATTTGTCTGAAAGGCCCGCCCCCCTGGAAAAATGGGAATCCAGGCACTCAAGTGGAGGAAAGAATGGACTTCTCCCTCCTCTGGGACTTTGTTCTCAATGGAGTCGAGCAAGAGCAATGCCTGGGCAACATTACTGTTGTATATTTAGAGAACATTGTAACCACATTCTAGATATGTTCAGTTTGACATTAATGGAATGTTCTCCTAACTTTGACACCAAAGCAATCTGGAACCTCAAACTTTAGGGTTAACATTACGGGTATCATTACGGAAACATTCTCTTTCCCTAGAATTGTTAGCTGGGAGGAGGTAATATAAGACGGTCAGTGCTGTGTTTTAAATGCTTGCAGATCTTTCAACTAGGAGCTAAATCCAGGCCACAGTCCACCTATACTGAACAAAAATATAAACGCAACATATAAAGTGTTGGTCCCATGTTTCATTTTCCATACCCACAAAAATCTTATTTCTCTCAAATGTTTACATCCCTGTTAGTAAGCATTTTTTTCTGCCAAGATAATCCATCCACCTGACAGGTGTGGCATATCAATAAGCTGATTAAACAGCATGACCATTACACAGGTGCACCTTGTGCTAGGGACAATAAAAGAACACTAAAATATGCAGTTTTATCACACAACACAATGTCACAGATGTCTCAAGTTTTGAGGAAACGGGGGCCTCCCGAGTGGCGCAGTGGTCAAAGGCAATGCATCGTAGTGCTTGAGGCTTCACCACAGGCCCGGGTTCGATCCCAGGCTATGTCGCAGCTGGCCGTGACTGGGAGACCCATGAGGCGGCACGCAATTGGCCCAGTGTCATCCAGGTTAGGGGAGGGTTTAGCCTCTAGTCCCATCGCCCTCTAGTGGTGGGCCGGGCACATGCACGCTGACTCCGAAACATTGGTGCGGCTGGCTTCCGGGTTAAGCAAGCAGACTGTCAAGAAGCATTGCGGCTTGGCAGGACGCATGGCTCTCGACCTTTGCCTCTCACTTCGCACAGCCATTGAAGAGGTGTGTGATAACATTCCACAGGCCACAATCACCTGGCTGATCAACTTTATGCGAAGGAGATGTGTCGTGCTGCATGACATAGAAGTGGGAGCTGTCTCCTTGAGGTAACTGGACGAATACTAAAAGAGCTAATTATCCATAACCTGTAGGTATTGTAGGTAGGTAGGTAGGTAGGAAGGCAGGCCTGGAGTCTGAGCAGATAGTTCAGAGCTTCTGCTCTTCTCTACATCTCTACAGCCTGTAGGGAACACAATATATGTTCTATACTTGGCGTGTGGTGGCACAAATGTTTATATGGGTTAGGGGTAGGGCTGTTACGGTAACTGTATTACCGCCACACCAGCAGTCACGATTCATGACTGCAGTCAAATTCAATGTGACTGTTGAGTCACGGTAAGTAGGCTTTTCCAAAACCGCATTCTGTTGCCACTGATAGTCATTAGTACCAAACTTGCTCACTGACATCAACGCAAATGCAATCGAAAATCAAATCGAACACACTTCATGAGAGCCATGCATTTCAGAGTTTGAGTGGAATAGGATCAACTGTTGCGCACCGAGACCCAGCTCCTCATAGCTGGTTGATGCATGGAATAAAATAAGTGTTCCTAAAAGCCTGTGTTGAACAACATTTATTTAGACTGTGCAATTGCATGAGAAGACTGAGTTTTGATTGCCTCTATTAAAATGAGGATCCCACAAGCTTTATTTAGGTTTACTATATATATTTCTCAAATGTCCTAATATCAAGCACATTGCTTCTCTATACAACTGGAGTAGACTACATGGCTGGCATGAAAATGAACTGCGGAAAAAGTGTCCTCCATACACTATTCAAGTGCGTACAGTATTTTTTTCCACCGCCCCTGTTCTGACAGGTGCATGATAATGGCCAATTCTAAGTTAAAACAAATGTCACACGTACAGTACCAGTCAAAGGTTTGGACACACCTTCTCATTCAAGGGTTTTTCTTTATTTTTACTATTTTCTACATTTTAGAATAATAGTGAAGACATCAAAACTATGAAATAAATCATGGAATCATGTAGTAATCAAAAAAGTGTTAAAAAATATATATTTTACATTCGTCAAAGTAGCCACCCTTTGCCTTGATGACAGCTTTGCACACTCTTGGCATTCTCTCAACCAGCTTCACCTGGAATGCTTTTCCAACAATCTTCAAGGAGTTCCCAAATATGCTGAGCACTAGTTGGCTGCTTTTCCTTCACTCTGCGGTCCAACTCATCCCAAACCATCTCAATTGGTTGAGGTCGGGTGATTGTGGAGGCCAGGTCATCTGATGCAGCACTCCATCACTCTCTTTCTCAGTCAAATAACCCTTACTTGAACTCTGTGCAGCATTTATTTGGGCTGCAATCTGAGGTGTAGATACCTCGTCGGCGCTGAAAGAACTTCACTGGACTCTATGTAAACTGGAAACCATACATCCTGAGGCTGCGTCCCTAGCCGTGTCCTCAGAGCATGTGCAGACCAGCTGGCTGGTGTGTTTATGGACATATTCAAACAATCCCTATCCCAGTCTGCTGTCCCCACATGCTTCAAGATGGCCACCATTGTTCCTATTCCCAAGAAACCTAAGGTAAATGAACTAAATGACTATCGCCCCCGTTGCACTCACTTCTGTCATCATGAAGTGCTTTGAGAGACTAGTCAAGGATCATATCACCTCCACCCTACCTGATACCCTAGACCCAATCAAATTTGCTTACCGCCCCAATAGGTCCACTGACGATGCAATCGCCATCACATTGCACACTGCCCTATCCCATCTGGACAAGAGGAATACCTATGTAAGAATGCTGTTCATTGACTACAGCTCAGCATTCAACACCATAGTACCCTCCAAACTCGTCATTAAGCTCGAGACCCTGGGTCTCGACCCCGCCCTGTGCAACTGGGTCCTGGACCTTCTGACTGGCCGCCCCTAGGTGGTGAAGGTAGGAAACAACATCTCCACCCTGCTGATCCTCAATACTGGGGCCCCACACGGGTGCGTTCTCAGCCCTGTACTCCCGGTTCACCCATGACTGCGTGGCCATGCACGCTTCCAACTCAATCATCAAGTTTGTAGACAACACTTCAGTGGTAGGCTTGATTACCAACAACGACGAGACGGCCTACAGGGAGGAGTTGAGGGCCCTCGGAGTGTGGTGTCAGGAAAATAACCTCTCACTCAACGTCAACAAAACAAAGGAGATGATCGTGGAGTTCAGGAAACAGCAGAGGGACAGCACCCCTATCCACATTGACGGGACAGTAGTGGAGAAGGTGGAAAGTTTTAAGTTCCTCGGTGTACACATCACGGACAAACTGAAATGGTCCATCCACACAGACAGCATGGCGAAGAAGGCACAACAGCGCCTCTTCAACCTCAGGAGGCTGAAGAAATTTGGAGTGTCACCTAAAACACTCACAAACTTTTAAAGATGCACAATCGAGAGCATCTTGTCGGGCTGTATCACCACCTGGAACGGCAACTGCACCGCAACTCAACCACAAGGCTCTCCAGAGGGTAGTGCAGTCTGCACAACGCATCACCGGGGGCAAACTACCTGCCCTCCAGGACACCTACAGCACCCGATGTCACAGGAAGGCCAAAAAGATCATCAAGGACAACAACCACCCGAGCCACTGCCTGTTAAACCCGCTATCATCCAGAAGGCATGGTCAGTACAGGTGCATCAAAGCTGGGGCAGAGAGACTGAAAAACAACTTCTATCTCAAGGCCATCAGACTGTTAAACAGCCATCACTAACATAGAGAGGCTGCTGCCAACATACAGACTCAAATCTCTGGCCACTTTAATAAATGGACTTTGTAAAGGTGTCACTTTAAATAACATCACTTTAATAATGTTTACATATTATATTACTCATCTCATATGTGTATACTGTATTCTATACCATTTACTGCATCTCGCCTATGCTGCACGGCCATCGCTCATCCATATATTTATATGTACATATTCTTATTCATCCCTTTACATTTGTGTATAAGGTAGTTGTTGTGAATTTGTTAGATTACTTGTTAGATATTACTGCATTGTCGGAACTAGAAGCACAAGCATTTCGCTACACTCGCATTAACATCTGCTAACCATGTGTATGTGACCAATACAATTTGATTTGATTTAGTTAACTCTAATGAACTGATCCTCTGCAGCAGAGGTAACTCTGGGTCTTCTTTTCCTGTGGCGGTCCTCATGAGAGCCAGTTTCATCATAGTGCTTGATAATTTTTGCGACTGCACTTGAAGAAACTTTAAAAGTTATTGAAATATTCCGTATTGACTGACCTTCATATCTTAAAGTAATGATGGACTGTCATTTCTCTTTGCTTATTTGAGCTGTTCTTGCCATAATATGGACTTAGTCTTTTACCAAATAGGGCGATCTTCTGTATACCACCCTTACCTTGTCACAACACAACTGATTGGCTCAAAAGCATTAAGAAGGAATGAAATTCCACCAATTAACTTTTAACAAGGCACACCTGTTAATTGAAATGCATTCCAGGTGACTACCTCATGAAGCTGGTTGAAAGAATGGCAAGAGTATGCAAAGCTGTCATCAAGGCAAAGGGTGGCGACTTTGAAGAATCTCAAATATAAAGTATATTTTGATATGTTTAACGCTTTTTTGGTTACTACATGATTCCATATGTGTTATTTTATAGTTTGATATCTTCACTATTATTCTACAATGTAGAAAATAGTAAAAAATAAAGAAAAACCCTTGAATGAGTAAGTGTGTCCAAACTTTTGACTGGTACTGTATATTATTTAGTCTATGTAAAGACAAGATTCAATTGAGAATCGTTTGATGGGTGAGAATAACATCAAATGTGAATGATGCCCAGCGTGTGCAGTCCAAGGCAAGACTTTTTCAAATCCTAGTCGCATGCATCATATAGCCTAGCCTATAAGCATATACAGTATGTTTTGATAAGGTTTGTATAACAACTAATGTGGCCAAATAACTCTAAGCGTATCCTATAGGCCTAGGACCCCTGGAACAGTGTTGGAGAGCCCATAGCCTACAGAGCCTAGTGAAACGTGTTGTTATAAGCACAGTCCTTGCGCGTGTGATAACAGCGATTTGACTGGTCACTATGGTCGCTATTTAAAAGAGGATTCCTATTTTCAAGTGCTTGTCAAATTGTGAATTAGGGACTGATGAAGTGTGTGCAGCCTATGCAAGAAACAGAGCAGAGCGCATGCCTTTCATGCAACTTTTTTCAAATCATCGTTAGAGTTGTATAATGCAGCCTTAGAATGTATTGCATTTGAGTCATTTAGCAGACGCTCTTATCCAGAGCGACTTACAGTAGTGAGTCGATACATTTTAATACTTTTTTCGTACTGGTCCCCCGTGGGATCAACACGTATAGCCTAGAAGTTGTATAACAACTAAAGTTCCATAAATAGGACCTGTTTCAAAATATCACTTGGTAACCGCTCAACACAGAATAGCCGCATGTGCACACTCCCTCGGAAATCGTTTGGGAAAAATATATTTTATTCAACTATGTTCAATTGTTTTCTTCTTACTATAAAATAACATAAAATAATGCCAACGAGCAAATCATGTCTGCTAAATGAACTAGCCCATAGCCATATGCTATAGCCAGATCAGTGCCTAACATAAGGATGCCTCAGAATATGCTTTTCTGTTAATCTGAAATAGGCTACATTTTCTTCATATCATATTGTTTCTTTAAAATGAATAATGAATTGATTGTGATGGTGTAGTCTATATTAAATTGATTTATTCGACTTTTTGAAATGTAGATGTTCCCAAGGTCTGCATCAGTGGCTTGTAGGCTATTATTTGCATGACAGTTAACGGCTGACAAAATTTCATGACCGCCACAGGCCTAGGGAGGGGAATGGCTGGGGTATATTCAAATTAAAAACTATTTTTTTGCGGAAATGTTAGTGTTTTTGCGGACAGTAATTAAACGTAGACAGTTCAGAACGGACACCTGAGTGTGGTGGAGTCTGGTGGCATTAGCTGATCGCATCAGTGGATATTGCATCAGTTAGAGTCACACCCTACTTACATGCAGTCTATTTAAGTTGACCAGTTCTACACATGCTTCCTCGATGCCAAATGTCATGCGCATGCATGCTGCCAATGCGTTGCTGCTGTAACTATCAGTTTCTCACTATGCTTGCTGTTTTATGATAGGAACTTTCTTTGCGAATGCTCACTAGCTTGGCTGCTGCGGGGATGTCATTGACTGCAAGGATCAACCATGTTGCTGCTCTACAGTTGTCAGTCAATAGCTGATACAAACTAGCTAGCTAAGTAGAATTAGTCTCGGGAGTAGCCTATTGAACACATTGTTCGTTCCCAATGTCATGCACTCAGTGATCACGGAGAATAATCCCTAAGAAGTAGCCTATGCTAGGCTAGCTATACAGGCCTATGCGTCGATATACAATGAGTAGGAAATGTTTTCTGATCATGAGCAAGGAGATGGTGATGATCCACTACACTGTTTAACCTAGAAACACATTCAACTTAATGTGCAGACTGGTCTGGATTAATGTGCTTGTATAGCTACACTTTTGCTGCTTTTCTGCTTGGAGCAAATCAGAGTATCTGCTAGCTCATTATTAGCATACATTTTACAGTGTAATTTCAGTCAATGTAGTTTTATTTGCTTCATCCTTATCGGTAGCAGCATGTTTAGGCTCTGATTATTAGCCATGTTTCTAATCATGTGTCATGCATTTTACATAGTTAGTCCATCCCTATCAATCCATCTAGCATTCTAATAGTAATATTCTATTGACAGTTTAGTGACTATTGTATTGTATGCTAATTCTTTCTAGTCATGTATTAGCTAGCTGCTGTTATTAATCCGTCTTCTGCTGCCATTTTTTCTTTTTGTCATACATACTAGTTATATTGTGTGTTTTTATGCTGCAACTCTTAATGCTGTAGATAATGCTCACACATTCAGGTGTTAGCTGATATTCTTTGCCTCATTATGTGCACACAGTATCGCATTATGGCATGGCTGCCGATATTCCATTGCAGGAGTATGTGCATGTTTAGGCTCCTTGCTGAGGTCAATGCTCATGCTAATTCATGCATTGGCTGTTATGTCCTGTATCTTCTGCACATAGTCGTTATGGCATGTCTGCTGTCATTGCAATTGCCAAGAGCACACAGGGTGAGGTTGTGGTGTCATAGAGGCAAACACTAGCCACACCTTCCACAGCATCTGCTTGGAGCATCGCAGTACGATGGCAGACCGATTCATTTTATCCAAGTGCAAAATCAAGGTTTTCGTAGATCCTTTACCAGATACTATGAGGCTTTTTAACATGAACACGTTTTACATTCATTGACAATATCCAGCTTTTTATTGTCTGTGTTCTTGTGTGTTTTAATTGTGTATTTATTTATTATTTATGGCTGGTGCAATCAATTTACCCTTTTTTGGATTAATTAGTTCTTATTTACTAATGCATTATCGGGTTTTACTGTCATCCATAGCTGTCTTTTACGTCATGTGGTCACTTTCTCAGACTTCTCAGTTATCTAATAGTGGTGAGATAATCGTTATTAGTTTATTCCAGATTGTCGCTTAGAGGAGAAAAGAAAAATGCATTCTTGCAGTTATCTATGAATTAGTTCTGTCATCTTTCATTCCTGCTGTAGTGATTATGAAGTATCAGGTTAGGCAATATTTTAGTATTGTACTATATTTTAGGATTGTTGTAAGCAAGTTTACCCTCGTTATCATGCATGCTTGTACATTGTCCGTATGCAGGCATCTTATACCCTGATGCAGCTCACTCTGTTACAGTAATTTAACTGAGCATGACTCATATCTACCACCATCGTGCTGGCTCAAATGCTGTGGGCCGCGACATTAATTGTTCAGCAGTCGAGCAGCGTGGTATCTTGTGCTACTCGGATGGCATTAGTTTGCAGCCGGCTAAACACACTGGGTCATTTCCATCATTCTGGTCATCTATGCGGTATATTTCTTCTTACCAGGTCAACATCTATTCTTCTCTCATGGCTTACCGGCATATATTGTTAGACATAAGCTTCAGCTCTATATTGTAGGCCTAGGTTTTAGATTATCATGTCACTGTCACTGTGTATTCTAAAGATGCATCAGCTACTGCTGAGCAGTACCAGTAGTGATAGACTATTTGGATAGGACAGGTGGTGATAAGTACAGTGCAAAGTATTCGGACCCCTTGACTTTTTCCCCAAAAAATGTACGTTACAGCCTTATTCTGAAATGGATAAAATGCAAATATTTCCTCATCAATCTACACACAATACCCCATAATGACAAAGTGAAAACAGGTTTTTAGACATTTTAGAAAATTCGTTAAAAATAAAAAGCAGATACCTTATTTACATAAGTATTCAGACCCTTTGCTATGAGGCTAGAAATTGAGCTCAGGTGCATACTGTTTCCATTGATCATCTTTGAGATGTTTCTACAACGTGATTGGAGTCCACCTATAGTCATTTCAATTGATTTGGAAAGGCACACACCTGTCTATGTAAGGTCCCACAGTTGACAGTACAGTCGTGACCAAATGTTTTGAGAATGACAAATATTAATTTCCACAAAGGTTTCTGCTTCAGTGTCTTTAGATATTTTTGTCAGATGTTACTATGGAATACTGAAGTATAATTACAAGCATTTCATAAGTGTCTAAGGCTTTTATTGACAATTACTTGAAGTTGATGCAAAGAGTCAATATTTGCAGTGTTGACCCTTCTTTTTCAAGACCTCTGCAATCCACCCTGGCATGCTGTCAATTAACTTCTGGGTCACATCCTGACTGATGGCAGCCCATTCTTGCATAATCAATGCTTGGAGTTTGTCAGAATTTGTGGGGTTTTGTTTGTCCACCCGCCTCTTGAGGATTGACCACAAGTTCTCAATGGGATTAGGGTCTGGGGAGTTTCCTGGCCTTGGACCCAAAATATCAATGTTTTGTTTCCCGAGCCACTTAGTTATCACTTTTGCCTTATGGCAAGGTGCTCCCATCATGCTGTAAAAGGCATTGTTTGTCACCAAACTGTTCCTGGATGGTTGGGAGAAGTTGCTCTCGGAGGATGTGTTGGTACCATTCTTTATTCATGGCTGTGTTCTTAGGCAAAATTGTGAGTGAGCCCACTCCCTTGGCTGAGAAGCAACCCCACACATGAATGGCCTCAGGATGCTTTACTGTTGGCATGACACAGGACTGATGGTAGCGCTCACCTTGTCTTCTCCGGACAAGCTTTTTCCGGATGCCCCAAACAATCGGAAGGGGGATTCATCAGAGAAATTGACTTTACCCCAGTCCTGTACCTTTTGCAGAATATCAGTCTGTCCCTGATGTTTTTCCTGGAGAGAAGTGGCTTCTTTGCTGCCCTTCTTGACACCAGGCCATCCTCCAAAAGTCTTCGCTTCACTGTGCGTGCAGATGCACTCACACCTGCCTGCTGCCATTCCTGAGCAAGCTCTGTACTGGTGGTGCCCCGATCCCGCAGCTGAATCAACTTTAGGAGACGGTCCTGGCACTTGCTGGACTTTCTTGGACGCCCTGAAGCCTTCTTCACAACAATTGAACCGCTTTCCTTGAAGTTCTTGATGATCCGATAAATGGTTGATTTAGGTGCAATCTTACTGGCAGCAATATCCTTGCCTGTGAACCCCTTTTTGTGCAAAGCAATGCTGATGGCACGTGTTTCCTTGAAGGAAACCTTGGTTGACAGAGGAAGAACAATGATTCCAAGCACCACCCTCCTTTTGAAGCTTCCAGTCTGTTATTCAAACTCAATCAGCATGACAGAGTGATCTCCAGCCTTGTCCTCGTCAACACTCACACCTGTGTTTAACGAGAGAATCACTGACATGATGTCAGCTGGTCCTTTTGTGGCAGGGCTGAAATGCAGTGGAAATGTTTTTGGGTGATTCAGTTCATTTGCATGGCAAAGAGGGACTTTGCAAGTAATTGCAATTCATCTGATCACTCTTCATGACATTCTGGAGTATATGCAAATTGCCATCATTCAACCTGAGGCAGCAGACTTTGTGAAAGCTAATGTTTGTGTCATTCTCAAAACTTTTGGCCACGACTGTACATATCAGAACAAAAACCAAGCCATGAGGTCGAAGGAATTGTCCTTAGAACTCCAAGACAGGATAATGTCGAGGCATAGATCTGGGGAAGGGCACTAAAAAATATCTGCAGCATTGAAGGTCCCCAAGAACACAGTAGCCTCCATAATTCTTAAATTGAAGAAGTTTGGAATCACCAAGACTCTTCTTAGAGCTGGCCACTTCAGGGAAGTGACCAAGATCCCGATAGTCACTCAGACAGAGCTCCAGGGTTCCTCTGTGGAGATGGGAGAACCTTCCAGAAGGACAACCTTTTCTTCAGCACTCCACCAATCAGGCCTTTATAAGGCACAGCCTGCTTGGTGTTTGCCAAAAGGCACCTAAAGGACTCTCAGACCATGAGAAACACAATTCTCTGGTCTGATGAAACCAAGATTGAACTCTTTGGCCTGAATGCCAAGCGTCATGTCTGGAGGAAACCTGGCACCATCCCTACGGTGATGCATGGTGGTGGCAGCATCATGCTGTGCGGATGTTTTACAGCGGCAGAGACTGGGAGATTAATCAGGATTGAGGGAAAGATGAACGGAGAAATGTACAGAGAGATCATTAATGAAAGCCTACTCCAGAGTGCTCAGCACCTCAGAATGGGGCGAAGGTTCACCTTCCAACAGGACTATGACCCTAAGCACACAGCCAAGACAACGCAGGAGTGGCTTTGGGAATGTCCTTGAGTGGCCCAGCCAGAGCCTGGACTTGAACCTGATCGAACATCTCTGGAGAGACCTGAAAATATCTCTGCAGCAACTCTCCCCATCCAACCTGACAGAGCTTGAGAGGATCTTCAGAGAAGAATGTGAGAAACTCTCCAAATACAGGTGTTCCAAGCTTGTAGCACCATACCCAATAAAACTCGAGGCTGTAATCACTGCCAAAGTTGCTTCAACAAAGTACTGAGTAAAACGTCTGAATACATACAGTACCAGTCAAAAGTTTGGACACACTTACTCATTACATTATTCTTTTTTTTTTTTGTTTAACTATTTTCTACATTGTAGAATGATAGTGAAGACATCAAAGTATGAAATAACACACATGGAATCATGTAGTAACCAAAAAAGTGTTAAACAAATCTAAATAAATGTTATATTTGAGATTCTTGAAAGTAGTCTTCCTTTGTTTTGATGACAGCTTTGCACACTCTAGTTTTTGCTTTTTCATTATTGGGTGTTGTGTGTATATTGATGAGGGAAAAATAATATGAATAATAATTAGAATAAGGCAGTAACGTATTTTTTTGTTGTTGAAAAAGTCAAGGGGTCTGAATACTTTCCGAAACCACTGTAACTACCTAGTAGTCACTGGTCTTCAACACAGGGGCCCCACAAGGATGCCTACTCAGCCCCCCTCCTGTACTCCTTGTTCACCTATGACTGCGTGGCCACGCACGTCCGCAACTGAATCATCAAGTTTACAGACGACACAACAGTGGTAGGCCTGATTACCAACAATGATAAGACCGCCTACAGGGAGGAGGTGAGGGCACTGGCGGAGTGGCTCCAGGAAAATAACATATTCCTCAACGTCAACAAAATGCAAGAGCTTATCGTGGACCTCAGGAGACAGCAGAGGGACCACACCCCTATCCACATCGATGGGTCCGCTGTGGAGAGGTTAAAAAGCTTCAAGTTCTTCTGTGTGCACATAACTGACAACCTGAAATGGTCCATCCACACAGATAGTGTGGTGAAGAAGGCGCAACAGTCCCTCTTCAACCTCAAGAGGCTGAAGAAATTAGCTTGGCCCCTAAGACCCTTATGAACTTCTAAAGATGCACCATTAAGAGCATTCTGTCAGGCTGTATCACCGCCTGGGACGGTACTTCACAGTTCGCAAGCACAGGGCTCTCCAGAGGGTGGCACGATCAGCCCAACGCGTCAGCAGTGTAACACTGCCTGCCCTCCAGGACATCTACAGCACCCGGTGTCACAGGAAGGCAAAGAATGTCATCAAGGACCTCAGCAACCCGAGCCAAAGACTGTTCACCCCACTACCATCTAGAAGGCAGAGACAGTACAGGTGCATAAAACCTGGGATCGAAAGACTGAAAGACATTTTCTATCTCCAGGCTATCAGACACCCCTAGCCGGCCTCCGCCCAGTACCCTGCCCTGATCTTTAGTCACTGTTACTGGCCGGCTACTACCCGGTACTCAACCTTGCACCTTAGAGACTGCTGCACTATGTACATAGTCATTGAACACTGGTCACTTTAATAATGTTAACATACTGACCAATACAATTTGATCTGATTTGAACCATGTATGCATTTTTTTTCCCAATAGCTGTTAGGCAAAGGCAGCCTTTCTTTATCTTGTTCCAATAGCAGGGATTCTGTTAATCTTGGCAGTCAGGACCCTTCAGCACATAGTCTGCTCAGGAATCCATCTGCACCTATTCTTCATGGCCTATGGAGAAGCGACCAACATGCATATCAAAGAGCATCTCTCCTCTCTCAGTAGCATATGTTTGATTTCACTTAAGGCAATGTTGTTGGGTTTACATTACGCTTTGACAGAGGTGGTCGTATGATGGCTTTATGGGTTCTTCAGCCTGAAATGCACAAAAGGTTCTGATTGCATTATGGACACACATGCTAACAGTACTCGTATATTGGGTGTTTGGGTGTTGACGTTGAGGAATATGTTATTTTCCTGGAGCCACTCCGCCAGTGCCCTCACCACAGCGGTCTTGTCACTGTTGGTAATCAGGCCTACCACTGTTGTGTCGTCTGTAAACTTGATGATTCAGTTGCGGACGTGCATGGCCACGCAGTCATAGGTGAACAAGGAGTACAGGAGGGGGCTGAGTAGGCATCCTTGTGGGGCCCCTGTGTTGAAGACCAGTGACTACGTTACTGCCTTATTCTAATTATTATTCATATTATTTTTTCCCTCATCAATATACACACAACACCCTCAGAGATGAAAGATTAGCAATGGAACATAAGTTTTCATCACTAGAACTAACACTGCCTTGTCCTCTCTTTCATGTTATGCTACCTGCATGCTGAGCATGGGCGGCACTTGGCGAACCTCTGTTCAACGTTGATGCTGGCATCCAGTGACAACATAGTGGAACTCATCACGGCTCAGGTTCCTTCGTCAGTGGGGGCTAGCTCTGAGCTATGGGCCGCCTACTCCAACAGTGGCGCTGCTACTGCTTCTCAATCGGTCACGGCTTCACCCTCAAGATTATGGGCCCAATATCTGCTGCCTACGATTTTACATTGAATTGGAATTCTGAGAGTGCCGAGGTGCACTAATTGAATTGCTAGTATGATCATGATTGTGTCAGCCCCGTGGTCCAATAGCCATGTTGCTTCTGTCTTTTGCGTTGCAATCTGATATACAGTATAACACTGTTTTATAGCTACAGGTGGTAGCATGGCACATGGCGGTGCATCTATTTTGCAGGTGGATGGCTCGGTTCAAGATGACACTCATCTTGCTGTTTTGTTCTGCTGTTTTGAGGGATTTATATAGCATATCGTGCTCATTGCCTAGTTATTTCATCATCTTCATATGATGCTTCGCTCTGACAGTGAGCTACCCTGAAGGAGCAGAGCTGTCACGACTTCCGCCGAAGTCGGTGCCTCTCCTTGTTCGGGCGGCGTTCGGCGTCACCGGTCTTCTTGCCATCATCGATCCATTTTTCATTTTTCCATTTGTTTTGTCTTGCCTTCCCACACACCTGGTTTCAATTCCATTCATTACATGTTGTGTATTTAACCCTCTGTTTCCCACATGTCCTTGTCCGGAATTGTTTGTATAGTTAGTTTGTTGCACGTCATGTTACTGGTGCGCTACGGGTATTTTGTGCCCATTCATTCTCGGGTTGTTTTGTACCGTTTATTTGGTCTTATTAAAACCACCACGTTTCTGTACTAAGTTGCTCTCCTGCGTCTGAAATCTGTGCCACCAGTACGCAGCCCTAACAGAATTCCGGACCCAAACGATGGAGTCAGCAGGAGCAGGTACCCCAGGAATAGGGGTGGAGGAACGCATCCAGGAGCACGCAGCAATGCTCCAACATCTTGGCACCGCCGTGGACCGCGTTGTCCAGACAATGGACCGCTGCGAGAGACAGGGAGTTCTTCCAGCGCCTCCACCAGCACAACCGGGGTCTCCTCCCAGTGGGATTTGGCTCTCCCTGCCCCAGGAGTACGATGGGAAGGCGACAAACTGCCAGGGGTTCCTGTTACAACTGGACTTATACCTGGCCACTGTCCACCCGGCTCCGTCGGGCCGTGAGAAGGTATCCGCCCTCGTCTCGTGCCTCACCGGGAAAACCCTGGAGTGGGCCAACGCCGTGTGGAGAGAGGGAATGCGGCGTTGGACCAGTTTGAGGAGTTCACCCGCCGTTTCCGGGCGGTCTTCGGACCACCCGCTCAAGGGTAGAGTGGCGGGTGAGTGCCTCTTCCATCTGAGTCAGGAGACGAGGAGCGCCCAGGAGTTCGCCCTGGAGTTTAGGACCCTGGCTGCCGGCGCGGGATGGAATGACAGGGCCCTGATCGACCATTACCGCTGCAGTCTGTGCGAGGACGTCCGTCGGGAGTTGGCCTGCAGAGACACCACCCTCACGTTCGACCAGCTGGTGGACCTGTCCATCCGGCTGGACAACCTGCTGGCTACCCGCGGACGTTCAGATCGGGGTCTGGTGGTTCCATCCCCCCGTACTCCCTCTCCGATACCCATGGAGATAGGAGGGGCGGTGCGCAGGGAGACCGGAGGGGGTTCCATCTCGTACACCATCTGTGGCCGCAGAGGTCACACTGCCGGTCGGTGCCGGGTTGGTTCCTCTTGGGATCGAGGCAGCAAGTAGGGCGCTCTGGCGTAACCCCAGGTGAGCCGGCACCATTCTCACCCAGAGCCCTCTGTTGCCCATATGTTTGTCTATGTTACTTTTTCTGAGTTTTCCCCCCCCATTTCCAGCATAAGGCGCTCGTCGATTCAGGCGCGGCTGGGAATTTTATAGACAGATCGTTCGCTCATAGTTTAGGGATCCCCATTGTTCCCGTGGATGTGCCCTTCCCCGTTCACGCCTTAGATAGTTGACCATTAGGGCCAGGTTTGATAAGGGAGGCCACCGCTCCTCTGGGCATGGTGACGCAGTGGGGGCACAAGGAGAGAATAAGTCTCTTCCTTATTGACTCTCCTGCGTTTCCCGTGGTGCTAGGCCTACCCTGGTTAGTTTGTCATGATCCCACTGTTTCTTGGCCACAGAGGGCTCTCACAGGGTGGTCACGGGAGTGCTTGGGGAGGTGTTTAGGGGTTTCCGTTGGTGCTACTACGGTGGAAAGTTCAGACCAGGTCTCCACCGTGCGCATTCCCCCTGAATATGCCGATTTGGCTCTCGCCAAATTACCACCCCATCGACGGGGCGACTGTGCGATAAATCTCCTGGCAGATGCTGCACTTCCCAGGAGTCACGTGTATCCCCTCTCACAGGCGGAGGCTATGGAAACATATGTCTCCGAATCCCTGTGTCAGGGGTTCCTTCGGTCCTCCACTTCACCCGTTTCCTCAAGTTTCTTTTTTGTGAAGAAGAAGGAGAGAGGTCTGCGCCCGACTATCGGGGTCTGAACCAGATCACTGTGAGGTATAGTTACCCACTGCCCCTAATAGGCACACCGATTGAGTCAATGCACGGGGCGCGCTTCTTCACCAAACTAGATCTCTGGAGCGCTTACAACCTGGTGCGTATCCGGGAGGGAGACGAGTGGAAGACAGCGTTTAGTGCCACCTCAGGGCATTATGAGTACCTTGTCATGCCGTACGGGTTAATGAATGCTCCATTAGTCTTCCAATCCTTTGTAGACAAGATCTTCAGGGACCTGCCCGGGCAGGGTGTAGTGGTGTATATTGACAACATTCTGATATACTCCGCTACACGCGCCGAGCATGTGTCTCTGATGCGCAGGGTGCTTGGTCGCCTGTTGGAGCATGACTTGTATGTCAAGGCTGAGAAATGCTTGTTTTTCCAGCAGTGCGTCTCCTTCCTAGGGTATCGCATTTCCACCTCAGGGGTGGAGATGGAGAGTGACCGCATTTCAGCTGTGCGTAATTAGCTGACTACAACTCCGGTAAAGGAGGTGCAGCGGTTTTTAGGGTTTTCCAACTTCTTCCGGAGGTTTATCCGAGGTTTTGGTCAGGTAGCGGCTCTTATTACCTCACTGCTGAAGGGGGTTCCGGTGCGTTTGCAGTGGTCAGCTGAGGCGGTCAAGGCTTTTAGTCACCTGAGGGCTCTGTTTACCTCGGCTCCCGTGCTGGCCCATCCGGATCACTCTTTGGCGTTCATAGTGGAGGTGGACGGAGCTGGGATAGGAGCTGTACTCTCTCAGCACAGCTGTTGGCTGTCGTCAAGGCCTTGAAGGCATGGAGACATTGGCATGAGGGCTAAACACCCTTTTCTCCGCTGGACAGACCACCGCAATCTGGAGTACATCCGGGCAGCAAGGAGACTGAACCCTAGTCAGGCAATGTGGGCCATGTTTTTCACCCGTTTTGTGTTTACCCTTTCATACAGACCAGGCTCCCAGAATGTGAAAGCAGACGCATTGTCCCGGCTGTATGACACAGAGGAGCAGCCCATGGATCCCACTCCCATACTCCTCGCCTCCTGCCTGGTGGCACCGGTAGTGTGGGAGCTGGACACAGACATAGAGCCTGCACTACGTGCAGAGCCTGCTCCCATCCAGTGTCCCGCTGGGCGTCTGTACGTTCCGTCTGCTGTTCGTGACCGATTGATCTATTGGGCCCACACATCACCCTCCTCTGGTCATCCTGGGATCGGTCGGACAGTGCGCTGTTTGAGCGGGAGGTACTGGTGGCCTACCTTGGCTAAGGATGTGAGGATTTATGCTTCCTCTTGCTCGGTGTGCTCCCAGTGTAAGGCTCCTAGGCACCTGCCCAAAGGTAAGCTACACCCCTTACCCATTACACAGCGGCCTTGGTCGCACCTGTCGGTTGATTTTCTGACTGATCTTCCACTCTCACAGGGTAACACCGCGATCCTGGTCGTTGTGGATTGTTTCTCTAAGTCCTGTCGTCTCCTCCCTCTGCCCGGTCTCCCTACGGCCCTACAGACTCTCGGAGGCCTTGTTTACACACGTCTTCCGGCACTACGGGGTGCCTGAGGATATAGTGTCTAATCGGGGTCCCCAGTTCACGTCTAGAGTCTGGAAGGTGTTCATGGAGCGTCTGGGGGTCTCGATCAGCCTTACTTCAGGTTTTCACCCCGAGAGTAATGGGCAGGTGGAGAGAGTTAACCAGGATGTGTTAACCAGGTTTCTGCGGTCCTATTGCCAGGACCGGCCGGGGGAGTGGGGGGGGGTACTGTCACGACTTCCACCGAAGTCGGTGCCTCTCCTTGTTCGGGCGGCGTTCGGCAGTCGGCGTCACCGGTCTACTAGCCATCATCGATCCATTTTTCCATTTGTTTTGTCTGGTCTTCCCACACACCTGGTTTCAATTCCATTCATTACATGTTGTGTATTTAACCCTCTGTTTCCCACATGTCCTTGTCCGGAATTGTTTGTATAGTTAGTTTGTTGCAAGTCATGTTACTGGTGCGCTACGGGTATTTTGTGGCCATTTATTCTCGTGTTGTTTTGTACCGTTTATTTGGTCTTAGTACAGAAACGTGGTTGTTTTAATAAGTTGCTCTCCTGCGCCTGACTTCTGTGCCACCAGTACGCAGCCCGAACAAGAGCCTAATGCAAGACTTTGCATTGTAATCTTTTCTAATAAATGGTTAAACGTACACATAGTGTTTCCTTCTTGAAATAAAGCGTAGCCAGTTCAGGAGGGAAATCCCAAGTGATATCAGCGGATATTGCAACAATTGGATTCACACTCTACTTACATGTGGTCTATTTAAGTTGACCAGTTCTAGACATGCTTCCTCAATGATGGATGTCACACGCCCGCATGCCCTGGTGTCCCTTGCTCCCATTGCATTGCTGCTGTGCTTTTAACAGTGTGCATGCAATAGTACAGTGTGTAGTGTATTCTACCATGTGTTACAAAATTCTATAGTAAGTACTACACATGATTGAGGAATAGTACAGTGTGTAGTATAGTATTCTACAGTATACTACAAAATTCTATATTAAGCACTACATGATCGAGGGATACTACAGTGTGTAGCATAGTATTCCACAGTATACTAGAAAATGTTGGTAAGCACTACACAATACTGCGGTGTGTAACAATGAGGGAAAAAAGTATTTGATCCCTTGCTGATTTTGTACGCTTGCCCACTGACAAAGAAATGATCAGTCTATAATTTTAATGGTAGGTTTATTTGAACAGTGAGAGACAGAATAACAACAAAAAAATCCAGAAAAACGCATGTGAAAAATGTCATAAATTGATTTGCATTTTAATGAGGGAAATAAGTATTTGACCCCCTCTCAATCAGAAACATTACTGGCTCCCAGGTGTCTTTTATACAGGTAACGAGCTGAGATTTGGAGCACACTCTTAAAGGGAGTGCTCCTAATCTCAGCTTGTTACCTGCATAAAAGACACCTGTCCACAGAAGCAATCAATCAGATTCTAAATTCTCCACCATGGCCAAGACCAAAGAGCTCTCCAAGGATGTCAGGGCCAAGATTGTAGACCTACACACGGCTGGAATGGGCTACAAGACCATCGCCAAGCAGCTTGGTGAGAAGGTGACAACAGTTGGTGCGATTATTGGCAAATGGAAGAAACACAAAAGAACTGTCAATCTCCCTCGACCTGGGGCTCCATGCAAGATCTCACCTCGTGGAGTTGCAATGATCATGAGAAAGGTGAGGAATCAACCCAGAACTACACAGGAGGATCTTGTCAGTGATCTCAAGGCAGCTGGGACCATAGTCACCATGAAAACAACTGGTAACACACTACGCCGGGAAGGACTGAAATCCTGCAGCGCCCGCAAGGTCCCCCTGCTCAAGAAAGCACATATACATGCCCATCTGAAGTTTGCCAATGAACATCTGAATGATTCAGAGGACAACTGGGTGAAAGTGTTGTGGTCAGATGAGACCAAAATGGAGCTCTTTGGCATCAACTCAACTCGCCATGTTTGGAGGAGGAGGAATGCTGCCTATGACCCCAAGAACACCATCCCCACGTCAAACATGGAGGTGGAAACATTATGCTTTGGGGGTGTTTTTCTGCTAAGGGGACAGGACAACTTCACCGCATCAAAGGGACGATGGACGGGGCCATGTACCGTCAAATCTTGGGTGAGAACCTCCTTCCCTCAGCCAGGGCATTGAAAATGGGTCGTGGATGGGTGTTCCAGCATGACAATGACCCAAAACACACAGCCAAGGCAACAAAGAAGTGGCTCAAGAAGAAGCACATTAAGGTCCTGGAGTGGCCTAGCCAGTTTCCAGACCTTAATCCCATAGAAAATCTGTGGAGGGAGCTGAAGGTTCGAGTTGCCAAAAGTCAGCCTCGAAACCTTAATGACTTGGAGAAGATCTGCAAAGAGGAGTGGGACAAAATCCCTCCTGAGATGTGTGCAAACCTGGTGGCCAACTACAAGAAACGTCTGACCTCTGTGATTGCCAACAAGGGTTTTGCCACCAAGTACTAAGTCATGTTTTGGGTCAATTACTTATTTCCCTCATTAAAATGCAAATCAATTTATAACATTTTTCACATGCGTTTTTCTGGATTACACATGATCAAGGGATACTATTGTGTGGAGTACAGTATACTACACAATTATATAGTAAGCACCACACAATTGAGGGATACTACATTGTGTAGTATGGTGTACTACAGCTTACTGCATAATTCTATAGTAAAGTATAGTCTTTTTTAATGTGGGCTGTACAGCCTACCATATTTTCATCCTTCTTTTTATGTTTAGCTATATTGTGTAGACTGTTTTGTATGCTAATGTAAGCATGTTCTGTATGCTTTCTCTGTATGCAACATATTATGAATGCTCTCAGCATGCTGTACTGTATTCATATAAAACATTTAATAAATAGTATATGAGCAGTAGGAGACTACGGGTTAGTAAAATATCTACCTCCCTCACCCCGGTATCTTTTATAAGTCTGATTGTGCATCGCTATGAATTCAATTGAAGCTAAACCAATTAGTAAGCTGTCATGGGCTTACTCACAAATTGCTCGCAGCTACTTGATATTGAAGTTCCCTGCAAGCCTATTCAGAAAGACACTCCATCCTAGGGGCAGGCTAATTTAAAGGTAAGTAGAGGATGTCATCAATTGTGAGCAAATCAGACAATGGTGAGTGGGAGGAGGAGGGGCAGGTGGGAGGAAGGGAAATAGAGGTGGAGGCAATGGGGTAGGAGAGAAAGAAAAACACAAAGATAATGATCATGACTTGGAGATAAAAGAAGCAATTATTTCAACCTAGTTCATCTCGTGTTGACATTCCAGTTAATTACCAAGTGCCTGGAGAGGACCAGGTTCCTGAGCAGGGGCGTGACAAACACAGCTAGGAGAACCTGGGGTTGACTGCAGCACGGCAGCCAGCAAGGGAGGGCGCTTACTCAGGGAGAACCAACCTGGCTGCAGGTAACATTATCCCCTGTAGCCAGTGGTTTATCAGGTCGCAAGAATCAGCATCCATCAACAGGGCCACACTCAGGGTGCGTCCCAAATGCCACCCTATTCCCTGTAAAGTGCACTACTTTTTAACTAAACCCTGCGGACCCTGGTGTAAAGTAGTGCACAATGAAGGGAATAGGGTGCTATTTGGGATGCACACACTCACCCCCACTACTCTCCCCCAACCTGTAAGGAAACAGTAGAGCACGGTAGAGGGAAATACCACCACTATCTATGCATGCATTTGAAGACAGGAAAGGACTCAAATTGATTAATTTCATTCCTACCATTCTGGCTAATGCACTTTTTCTGGGTCTGTCTGTGAAGGGATTAACGCTTATTCATTCCTTAGATAGTGAGATGTGTGCTTGCTTGCATACCAGGGCGATGTGGCCTTAGAGAATGAATGGCCTTGAATCTATGCCTATGCTGAGGAATTGATCTGAAGATGGACAGTCAGTACATGTTGCACCTTTTTTTTTTAAATCCCTGTGTACTCTGTAGTCAGAAGCACACTTTATTTATCCCAGTTGCTCCTTGAGAGTGAGAGGTCAAAGTGCCAGGCCTTGTTTTGGAGCAGGTTCAGAAAGGGTGACCACTTTAGACAATTTCTGCGCTTTTCTGTGTATGTGTGTGTGAGTGTGTGCGTACGTGTGTACATGCTCTTATCGAATATCTATAATGAGGTGGAAACATAGTTGATGAACATGGCTGGGATCAAGCCTCACTTGTCCACCTCAGCATTACCTAAATTCTAAATCCCATCTCCACTGTGCTTCCTAGAAAGGTAAACATTTCTAAATGTGAGGATTAGATTTATCCAAATAGGTAAATCCTAACAACCAGGACATTATGATATGATCAATATAAAATATAGCTGTGGAAATATTTCCCTTTACACACTCACACACACACCTTCACACGCCTTGTGGGCAAATGCTTTTCTCAGGTTAAAGAACTTGGAAACCTACAAGTAGACTGTATCCAACATTAAGCGAACCACCCAATGAGATTTTCTCTGGGGTACGATATGTAATATGGAATATGGTTTCAAATAATCCTATACAGGTCAGGAGATAAAATGTAATGCCTGAATAAATATGCACATACAGACTGCTATTTTCCGCCTTTCCATATCAAAGGTCTGCATGCTTTTGGAAAGAGGCCACTCTATTTTCTCCACACACATCAATAATTTCATTCACCATCTGTCATATATACCCACATATACTTACATTTCGGTCTAAAACATATAATTTCAAAGAGCGTCAATATAACACAGGCATCTAAGTAATCTCCAGTATTTTAACAGAACAACAAAATGCCTCTCAATATTGTTTTTGGTATGACATCATCACGCGCCATTTCAGTTAGTGCCACAGTGAAGCTCCCTGCAGCTTTTAATTCATTTCATCACAGCGTTACACAATGAGTCTCCCTGAAATTCCTGTTTGTCAAGTGAACGAGTCAAGACAGAAACGACATGACAGATAGCCTGACTAATACCGGGGAGGAAACGATGAATGAGGGTTCTCACTCCTCCACGTAAAACCCACTAGTAATTTCCTCAGGTCATCTGCACTTAACACATATTTCATGTGTATAGGAAAAACTAGAGGAGGTCACATGATAAGAGGCCATACAACACCACCCACCACAGAGAGATTGATAGCTAAAGTGGAGGGGCTGGGAAATCTGTTAACTTCTTATGGAGCGGCAGCAGAGGTGACGGTTTTGGAGAGTCTGGCGTGCCCAAAGTAAAATGCCTGCCACTCAGGCCCAGAAAATAGGATATGCACATAATTAGTACTATTGGATTGGACACTCGGAAGTTTCTAAAAGTGTTAAAATAATGTATGTGAGTATAACAGAACTGATATAGCGGGCGAAAACCCGAGGAAAATCCATCCGGATTTGCAGTTTCTTTTGTACATGACCTTCTTCTCCAGGCTGCCTATTCATTTCTATTTTAACTTCTTAGGGAGCGGCAGCTGAGGTGTCGGTTTTGGAGAGTCTGACGTGCCCAAAGTAAAAGGCCTGCCACTCAGGCCCAGAAACTAGGATATGCACATAATTAGTACTATTGGATAGGAAACACTCTGAAGTTTCTAAGAGTGCTAAAATATTGTCTTTGAGTATAACAGAACTGATATAGCAGGTGAAAACCCGAGGAATTTCTGTCCTGGAAAAAGTGTTTTTGACACATTGCCTCATTTTGAACCCCTCCCTATTGAAAACCACCATATATGGGAGTAAGATTGCAGTACCTATTGTTTCCACTGGATGTCAACAGTCTCTAGACAGTGTTTGGTGATGTTAGGTTGCTCTGGATGGTAATAGAAGAAGAATTTCGAACTACTCACCAGATGTAAACAGAAGAGGATGCACGTTCACGGGCTCGCGCGCGCTGTGTTTTTTTCCTTTCCTATCGTCCAGTTTATAATTCGGTTGAAATATTATAGTAAATATACATAAAAGTGTTCCTAAGGATACATTATCAATGATGTTTGATTGTTCTTGGACAAGTGTATAGGTATAGGTTGAACATGTTCTCTTCACGGTTCAATGGGCGAGTGGACGCTGTATTTTATGAACATATTTTTTTAGCTCTTATATGGGTTTTGTTTGACCGGCGTTGGATATGAATTTATGCTAATGTGGAGAATATATGAGGTGCAATCCTCAAAGAATCAAATGTTGTGCTTTGATATTGCCAAGAAGCAGAGCTTTTGATGACTATGCAACACTTGTATATTGATGAATGTTTAATAATTTAACTTTTGGATTTTGAATTTGGTGCCTTACATTTCACCGGGTTGTGTCGGGAGTGGCCCGCTAGCGCGCCGCCACTCCCTAAGTAGTTAACCCAAATGAGTCGCATACTACCGGTACCTACACCCGGATGGGTGCGGGGAGTTTGCTAGAGATAAAGTGTACAGATTATCATTTTATCAACTAACCTATTAGTGGTAATTAATTCAACATGGCACCTTGAACATACAGAGAAGATTTGCCGGTGTTAAAATCTTGGTGTTGAGGTAAAAAGTATTGTGAGTTTTATATCTGAGTGATGATTCTGGGGTGGTCCCAACACCAGTGGGATTGAAAATGACCCCACCTGCAGTGAATAAATGAAGTGTTATTTGAATCGCGTTGGGATCATCACCACATGGTGTTGTTACTCGACTGCATTGAGTTAATTTCTGTTAACTCTCTCAGAGTGAAAGGACATGGGATGTTGCTTTTTAGAATAGTTTGTTTTAATATCTATGTTTCTGCATGCACATTGATTGATTAATTGATCTTATACTTCACAAAGGTAAATAACGTACATTTTCTAAACTAATCCAATCTGTAAATGGTTGAACTTGTTCCAGCGTAGATGGTCTCATTTCACAATGTTCCCTACCATGGCAGTCATTCTAACTGCAGATTGCATGTGATTAAAAGTTTAAATTGTTGGATAGCCTAACTCTTGCTGGATTCCAATAGGAATTTTATAACACTTTGCAAGCCAGCATAATGTGATTTACCGATGTAGCCTGCAAACCAGGAGTTTCAGACCACTGTGTTAGGGTAAAACTAGGCTGTTAGATATTGTATTTTATTTTATTGTTATAAATAATTCAACTTTATTGATAAAATATTTACTTACGCACTCAGTTGCTGAAAGCTACAGGAATTGAAGCCATTGAATGCTACAACAATGTATCTGGCATAAGCAAACACAGTCATGGGTAGTACTAGTACCTCTAAAATTAACTCGAAAGGCACCCTGGGGAAAAAATATGCAAATAAGACTTTAGATCCTACAGTGTTAAAACAACACCCACAAATGTCAAAGCGGAGTTATGTTTTTTGAAATATTAAAGCTGAACTGTCTTGAGTCATTAAGTATTCAACCCCTTTGTAAAAATATGCTTAAATGTATTTGGCTAAGGTGTATGTAAACTTCCGACTTCAACTGTATTCAGGGCACCACAACCTCGATACCACACCCCTTTTTGAATCTACTTCCTCAAAACCGCTAGCTAAATCATGCTAAACATCTCCCATCAGGCCTGATATTCCCTCCTTGTTAGTTGTTCATTATATCACTGTATGGTATAATTCAGCAGGGAGACTGAAGCTACTCAAAGAAGTTCTGTATGTCTGGTCGTTATCCACTGACAAGACAGGGCTGTTGTTTGCAGAATATTTGCCGCTGATCGTTATGTGGCATGTAGTAGAGGGAATGGAGTGAGCGACTCATAATATGTTCCAAATGGTCCCCTGTTCCCTATGGGCCTGGGAATAGGTTGCCATTTGGGATGCAGACAATGTAAGATTTTCAGCTGTGCTGGCGGAATGCCACCATGAGGGAAATGTGCTCAGACAGATCCCTGTCATGTTAATACCCCGCAAGGTTGTCCGGGTGCATTATAAAAGGAAGGCAAGCGATGAGAAGGAGGTATATGATATGAGACACATTAGTTTAATTTATGTAGCTAGGTGTCATGACATCTTGATTATGAATAAGAAGGATCTTCCAATTTCTTCTTGCATACACAGTGTGAATTACGGGAGACATGAGACTTGAGTCCCCCTAAATCCAACAAAGTCAAACTTTGGCGGAGGTGGGTTTCTAAATAATGCTAATTTAGCCATTCTCCTATTTCTTTACAATGCAATTTGTACTGCTACAGTGGTAAATATTAACCCAATGAGTCCCACCGTAACGCCAGCACCCCTTTTAAACATTGTGTGTTTGAGCTACAGACTACCATTGTCTATTTCTCCTATATCTGTAGATACCGCCCATTAGTCTGTGTGATTAATGGCGGCTGAGCTAAAGCGGTGTTTGGGCGACAAATGTGGCCTGGGCCGGATCTTTTAAAAATAAAATCTGTAGAGTCCGAATGATTTGAGGTACAAACTATTAAAAGATATCTATGAAAAGCTGAGACTCTCACAAACACACACATGTAACATGTTTTGCTATTTTGTATTGACATTTGTCAGTAAAACTCATGAATGCAACTATTTATGTCAAATTGTTTTGTGTTCTACTTGTTGTAGCCCTGGTTGTCCTGAAAATTAAATGGTAAAACACTTAATTGTGAGGCTAAATATAAGGGGTGGACATGAAGATAAATGAAAAGTCTATTTATGCTGGGGTCTCAGGACTGATAGGGTTAAAATAAAAGTTTATTACAAATTAAACGAACAGCCCCACCTCTATATGTGTCATGGTTAAACAATCTTTCCCCCATGTGTCTGCACAGTCCCACCAAATATGGTGGATAAGTGAAGATAGTTCACTCAGGCCTTTTACCATTGAAAACATTTAACATTTAAGTGGACAAACATGCACAGGTACTTTTTGAAGTGATTTGTTTGACAATAAGATTAAAACATCATGACTCTTTGTGTGTTCATTACAAACAAAAGGTAATAAATAAAAATAACATAAAATTACATCTTTATTATTAAACCCATAGTTAGTCCCATGAAAAACAAATTGACCCCCCTAAATGTCACGGTGTAATTCGCACACTACACACACATTCCTTTCCTTCCCTCCTTCTGCGGTTCTCTGTGAGTGTTTCCAGCTGCTGATACGTAGTGAATATCCCCCTATTCTTCTGGTGGAATGCATGCCAGTTTTCTCCAGTATCTCCACCTCCACCGTCCCACCAACCCTACCTGCTAAACTAATCTCCTGCCATTTGATTTTCCATTCTCAGCTGGAAGGGTGTGGGTGATGATTTATAGACCATGTCCAATTAGTTATATGTGCCAGCACCAGGGTGTCATGTGTGTTGGTTGGTTGGTACAGTAGGGCTGTGTCCAAAATTGCACCCTGTGGGTCTTGGTCAAAAGTATTGCACTAAATAGGGAATAGGGTGCCATTTGGAATGCACAGTAGGTATAAGGGGCTTACAAGGGGCCAATGAGGGGCCCCCACAGCCACCTTTAAAACAGCACAGGAAATGTACTTCTTCGTCAAAGAGAGTTTTAAGCGGAGGCCTTCCATTAAAATAAGCGTAAAGGCCAGCTAGAGGCACAGCTTCAGATGTGTAGAAGGAGGAAGGCAGGAGTGAGACGTTAGAATTGTCAGTTGCAAGGAGGACTCGCCAACCCTCACGAAGGCCGATAGTTATAAATTCACGCACACAAAAAAAACACCTGTACATTTTTGAAAACACGTTTTTTTAACAACTCTTATTTTCAGTAGCTGGATCATTTCTTCGCTTTGTTGAGATTGCCAGGGCAGGTTGAATGCAGAAATAAGTAGATAACCGAGGCTTAAAATGGAGGACCTGGTTGGCCCAGAGAGATGTAATAGTGAAATCATATTATAACATGACTAGAGCAGTGGGAGGGCTCTTTTGGTGCAACTGGGCTTACATACGCAGTCTGAGGCAGGCTCAGGCTGCAAGGAGGAGTGGGCTACTGGGCTCCAGTCAATAGGATGAATGGCATAACCACAGCTGCTGGAGGTGCATTCAGGGCTTTTGGAGACATGCTGATGGCCTGACTGAAGTAGCGCTCCACATTTATAAAAGACTCTAAGACCCTTTTGTCATCTCTTTCCAGGGCTGAGGCAAACAGTGGTGTGTGGGTGGATCCAGGGCCACAGCTGTCCTGGCTGCAACAAGCGGGAGAGGCTGTGTCTGTGGCTGTCTGTGAACCAACTGACCACAGAGAACTGTTGGTTACACTAACAGAGAAGTTATAGACTACTAGAACATATATGATTTGTTCTGAGTCACCACAGAGTGAGGGAAGAGACTGGAAAAGGTCAAAGAATGTTTTGAAACATGCAATTCAAAAGCTATGAAAATATTAGTTATGTTCCCTGAGACAAAGTCCTGAGTCCCAGGGCCAGGATAGGTTAGAGAGACAATCTAGAGAAATAAAGTAAAAAATGTATATCATGAGCTTGTGAGGTCTTTCTGTGGTAGGCATGAACTTGGTATGTATCCCAAATGTCACCCTATTCTCTACATAATGCACCCATTGGGCCCTGGTCAAAAGTAGTACAATTCATAGGGAATAGAGAGCAATTTGAGACGTGACCATGGTCCCTGTTCCTTGCAGGCTGCTCTGTATTGAGTGTGCTGCCGTCCAGGGCCTAGCCGAGCCGGCAGCTCATCAAAGTGACAGGCCAGCACTGTAACAGCCCAGTCAGGAGCTCAGGAGATATCACAAGCCTCAGATGGGTGTGAAATATATGTCCCAAAGTCCAGTAAATGCCTATGTCTCTTTTTCTCTGCCACAACGGACCTACTAGCTAATGTTTTTTGCAAATGATAGAAAATGACACATTTCTGTAGTTTACTGTCAAATATTATAGTGTAGTTTAGCAATTACATTCACAGCAAACTGGGAACATTCCCAGAACATTAGCTAAGATTCCCATTAAGTTAGGGTTTTATATAACATTAGGATGATAACATCCCAAAAACATTCAGATAAATGGTCTCCTAACATTCACAAAAATGGTATGTACAACATCTGTAACAACAATCACAGAACATTCCCCAAAATATCTTGGAAAACTAGCAAGTAATGTAATAACACAATATACCAACGATGTTTTGAATGCAAACCAAAATTGCTTCTGTGAAAGTTCCCAGAACATTCGACAGGACGCTGTAAATGTTCTCATAACACAAAACTTGTGCATTCGTGGTGATGATTATAGATTGCGTGTATAAAATATTTGCCTGATGTTGCAAGAACGTTCCTGTAACTCATTTAATCTGTTCTTTAAAGGTTCCCGGCATGTTTCATTAGGTTGTGGGAACAGTCTGGTGAGAACATTGTGGGGACATCACAAAATCTATGTTCCCAAAACACAAAACTGTCCAGTTGTGTGGATGATTCTACATTATATATTTTATGGTGAAAAGAACATTCACCTGATGTTACAAGAACGTTCCCAGAACACATTGTCTTCTGTTCTTTAAAGGTTCCCAGAATGTTTCATTAGGTTTGTGGGTCTTTTGGGAACATTGTCGGAACATCACAAAAGACGTTCCCAAAACACAAAAACTAATCTTAATGTTCCGTGTGGCTTAGCTGGTAGAGCATGGTGTTAGTAATGCCAGGGTTGTGGGTTTGATTCCCACAGGGAACAAGTACGAAAAAGTATAAACATGTACGCACTCCCTAGTGTAAGTCGCTCTGGATAAGAGCATCTGCTAAATTATGTAAATGTTTTTTGCACCCTAAAATAAACATTTTAGAATCATCCGCACAACTGGACAGTTGTGTTTTTTGTAAACATTCTGGGAACCTTTAAAGAACAGAAGACAATGTGTTCTGGGAACGTTCTTGTAACATCAGGTGAATGTTCTTTTCACCATAAAATATATAATGTAGAATCATCCACACAACTGGACAGTTTTGTGTTTTGGGAACATAGATTTTGTGATGTCCCCACAATGTTCTCACCAGACTTTTCCAACAACCTAAAGAAGCATTCTAGGAACCTTTAAAGAACCGATTAAATGTGTTCTAGGAACGTTCTTGCAACATCAGGCGAATGTTATATACAAACATTCTATAATGATGAACAGTTTTGTGTTATGAGAACATTTTCCTAACAAATGTTCTGGGAACTTTCACTGAACCAATTTTGGTTTGCTGGCTTTAAACTTTTAACTAAAAAGAGTGTATTCCATTCTGGTCCCAATGCCTATGTGAAAATGTTATATACTGTAAAGTGTACGAGAAAGGAAATAGTGTGGACATGTCTAGTAATGTGTTTACAATGTAAAACAATGCAAAGGGTATTCACAGATTCTATCTAAATGAACCAAACAATCTCCCTTATTGTTAATTTAGGTATGTTTTCCACTGTCCCTGATATAACCCTTGTATTTCACTTGTAGAGGCCTGAATGGGAATCAAAATATTCAGTGAAATTAAAGATAAAAGTAAATCAAATGTTTGAAAAGCGGCCACTGAAAAGGGAGAGAAAATGGAAAGAAAGATGTAAATAGATAAAGAAGTGATCTGCAATCCCCCGTTTTATCTGAATTTATCCTACACAAGTGAGACATAAATCGGGCTGTAAGCTGTCGAGAATAATGGCCCCATTGATTTCCTATGCAACTCCTATTGACTTCCCTACTGCTATAGCATACATCTGGAAAACAATAGGACCCCAATGCAAATTAGAGCTACCGTTAACTGCTTTGGTCTAAAAGTGGATAAGACTAGGGACCTCCACTCAATGTGTCACATGGCAAGAGACAAACATAAATAAGCCAAGCGGCATAGTTTAACCCATAGAATAAGAATGAAGGTCAGAGGTTCCAAACCTGTTCTACTCATTCTATTTCTTTGGTTTCACCTTAATGTGGAGTTCTGTTTTGGAATACAAAGCCATAGTAATGGCGTCTTTTTGTAGGCACTAACTCCACCTTGGGGTAATAAATTTAGTTTTTATATGGTTTTTGGATAAATGACGAAAATAATGTCTGTGGTGAACACAGGCTTAGGAGATGTTATATATTTAGTTTTATGAGATAATCTTCATCAGCTAACGTCACTTTTTGTGAATTTTGAAGCATTTATGGGTTAGGGTATGAGGCACAAAGGCTTCATATTCACAAAGGCCATGTTAACTGACTGATATTATTTAATAGAACAAAACATATAAGATATCCTAAGCCTGTGTTAACCTCAGACCTTATTTTTGGCATTCATCCCAAAACCCATTCTTTCCCCATTCATTTTCCCCATAGGAATGGCTGAACGAACCAGAGTTAACTAATTTAATACAAGCTGGCGAGCTCTATAGCTAGGCAGTGGGGTGGATCTGAGTTTTTTTTATTTAATCTTACCCCCCAGGTCATGTGGAAGGCTTTGTTGCCTAGTTAAATAAAGGTTGAATAAAACAAATAAATATTTATGCGGCAGTGCGGCAGTAACCCAAATAAACATGTCAGGGACATTTCCTGATTAAAGTTAAATGTGGGAATTACATGGGTGTAGTGAGGCTGATAGCAGTCCAGGGGTAATATACTGATCGTCACAACCGAGTTAGTGTGAATAGTCTGGGTTCTTTCCCCACAGTACAGTATAGCAGACCTGGGTTCAAATAGTATTTAAAAAATATGAATACTTTGAATGTTTGATTGAGCCTGCCTTTAGTGGCAGGTGGGTGGGGGTTGCACTTTTTGGGAATATTCCATTGGTTCCATTCCACCAGCTAGGCATGCTCAGTTTTCAAATACTATTTGAACCCAGATCTGCATTGTAGATCGGTTCATGGTACAGCATGAACAGACTCAGTATTTGTGGCACAGCTCATACAGCCTCACTAGCAAGTTCCAGACACTAGCTCCTAATGCAGTTACCACTGTAATAGCCCCACAAGGTGAGATCCATCACTATACTCACCTTTCAGTTTAATTCAAGAAGGGCCCTTAACATGAAAAACGGCTATGAAGGAACACAGTAGTGATCCACCAAGTCAAACACATCTTTCTCTCAACACCTCATCAGGACATTCAGTTATCAGATAAGTACCACAGGCAGAGATAGTAGGATCCACTCAGGGACATTTGCCTCCCTCTGAAAACAAACACCTCAGTGCGACTCAGCCAAAGATAGAGTCTGATATCCTTTAATAGCTCTCACCTCAAGCAGCCCTTCTTCCCCATTTGTCTCTGTCTGTATCCCAAATGGCACCCTATTCCCTACTTAGTTCACTACCTTTGAAAAGGGCCCTTAGGTAAGTAGTGCACTATATAGGTAATAGGGTGCCATTTGACACAGGACCTCTGACTGGAGGCCGTGGTTAGACAACATTAAATCAGGTAGACAACCAAGACAATTCCATTATATGTCTAGAGAAAGTTGGCAGACGAAAAGGGAAGGCAGAGGAGTTGAGCTCCACGCGCTCAAATGCAAATCGAGGAGGCAACCTCGACGGGGGACTGCTAAGTTTGAATTATGCTGAGGAGAAATGAATGACTATGGCACTTTATACAGGGTTCTCCTCCATCCTTCATGTGTCATGCTTTGATTTTTGCCATGCTTGTTTGGAGATGGAAAGGCTATTACATTGGCACTACTTTTTATTTTTCAATCAGAGGAGGCTGGTGAGATTAGCTATCGGAGGTTGAGCTCATTGTAATGGTTGGAGTGGAACAAATGAGACGGAGTCAAACAAACAAAGAGGCGAAACAATAGTACAGGGACAAAGTGGAGTCACAATTCAACGACTCTGACATGAGACGCATGTCGCAGGGACTCCAGACAATCACGGATTATGGAAAGCCAGCCACGTCACGGAGACCGACGCCTCACTCCCGGACAAGCTAAACACCTTTTTCTCCTTATTTGAGGAAAACAACACAGAGCCGCCGCTGTGGGCCCCCGCCACTCACGAAGACTGTGTGCTCCCAATCTCCGTGGTCGACTTGAGTAAGACATCCAAGCGTGTTAACCCTCGCAAGGCTGCCGGCCAAGACGACATCCCAGAGCATGTGCAGACCAGCTGGCTGGAGTGTTTACGGACATATTCAATCTCTCCCTATACCAGTCTGTTGTCCCAACTTGCTTCAAGATGTCCACCATTGTTCCTGTACCCAAGAAAGCGAAGGTAGCTCAACTAAATGACTATCGCCCCGTAACACTCACTTCTGTCATAATGAAGTGCTTTGAGAGGCATAAGGATCAAATCACTTCCACCTTACACGACACCCTAGACCCACTACAATTTGCATACCGCTCCAACAGATCAACAGAAAACGCAATTGCTAGTGCACTGCACACCGCCCTATCCCACCTTGACAAGAGAAAAATCTACGTGAGAATGCTGTTCATCGACTACAGCTCAGCCTTCAACACCATAGTGTCCTCCAAGCTCATCACTAAGCTCAAGACCCCGGGTCTGAACCCCTCCCTGTGCAACTGGGTCCTAGACTTCCTTACGGGCTGACCCCTGTTGGTGAAGGTATGCAACAACACCTCTGCCACGCTGATCCTCAACACGGGGACTCCACAGGGGGTGCATGCTCAGCCCCTTCCTGTACTCCCTGTTCACCCATGACTGCGTGGCTAAGCACGTCTCCAACTCAATCATCATGTTTGCTGACAACACTGGAAAGCCTGATTACCAACACCAACAAGACAGCCTACAGGGAGGAGGTGAGAGCCCTAGCAGAGTGGTGCCAGGAAAATAACCTCTCCTTCAATGTCAACAAAACGAAGGAGCTGATCGTGGACTACAGGAGACAGCAGAGAGAGCACGCCCCCCAGCCACATCAACGGGGCCGCAGTGGAGAGGTTCAAAATCTTCAAGTTCCTTGGCTTGCACATCACTGAGGACCTGAAATGGTCCCTCCACACCAACAGCATGGTGAAGAAGGCACAACAGCACCTCCTCAACCTCAGCAGGCCTCTACAGATGCACCATTGAGAAATAGCAAGTTTGCAAATTCATATTATTAAAAAAAGGTTTAGAGACTACTGCACCTTAGAGACTACTGTCATTGAACACTGGTCACCTTAATAATGTTTACATACTGTTTTACCAACTTCATATGTATATACTGTATTCTAGTCATGGCCATATATCTACTGCTCTACACACCTTTCTATTCATATACTGTCCATACACAACATTCATATACATATATATTTACATTCTGGATTTACATTCTGACATTGCTTGTTCTGATATGTCTTAATACATTTACAATTTTTTTATTGTTTTATTTATGTGTGTATTGTTATTGTATTGCTAGATATTACTGCACTGTTGGAGCTAGAAACATTAGCATAACATCTGCAAATTTGTGTACGCAACCAATACATTTTGAACATGTGGTTTCCATGTTTGATGCATTCCATTTATTCAATTTCAACCCGCCCTGCTATAGCTCTTCCCACCAGTCTACTTTTTTTTCAACAGTAACTGTTGCAACAACAACAACAATGTAATTTGTAATTTCTTGTCAAAAAACAAAAACTGTTCTATATTCACTTATAGAAGTTGAATGCTCTAGTGATGATGACAAACTATTACGGCCAAAATAAATAAAAACCTAATTCCAACAGAGTTAGTTTGAGCATGAAACTTTAACCAATCACGTTGTCAAGTCACCTACACTATAAATACAAAGGTATGTGGACATCCCTTCAAATTAGTGGATTTGGCTATTTCAGCCTCGCCCGTTTCTGACAAGTGTATAAAATTGAGCACACCACCATGCAATCTCCATAGACAAACATTGGCAGTAGAATGGCCTTTTTTAAAGAGCTCAGTGACTTTCTACGTGGCATCGTCATAGGATGCCACCTTTCCAACATGTCAGTTCAGCAAATGTTTGCCCAGCTAGAGCTGCCCTGGTCAACTATAAGTGCTGTTATTGTGAAGTGGAAACATCTAGGAGCAACAACGGCTCAGCCGCGAAGTGGTAGGCCACACAAGCTCACAGAACGAGACCGCAGAGTGCTGAAGCCCGTAGTGCGTAAAAACTTCTGTCCTCGGTTACAACACTCACTACCCAGTTCCAAACTGCCTCTGGAAGCAACGTCAGCACAATAACTGTTCGTCAGGAGCTTCATGAAATGTGTTTCCATGGCCGAGCAGCTGCACACAAGCCTAAGATCACCATGCGTGAAGTTTGGTGGAGGAGGAATAATAGTCTGGGGCTGATTTTAATGGTTTGGGCTAGGTGCCTTACTTCCAGTGAAGGGAAATCTTAACACTACAGCATACATTGACATTCTAGACAATTCTGTGCTTCCAACTTAGAGGCAAAAGTTTGGGGAAGGCTTTTTCCTGTTTCAGTATGACAATGCCTCCGTGCACAAAGCGAGGTCCATACAGAAATGGTTTGTCAAGATTGGTGTGGAAGAACTTGACTGGCCTGCATTGGTGTGGAAGAACTTAACTTGACCTCAACCCCATCGAACACCTTTGGGATGAATTAGAACGGCGATTGCGAGCCATGCCTAATCGCACAACATCAGTGCAGGACATCACTAATGCTTGTGGCTAAATGGAAGCAAGTCCCGGCAGCAATGTTCTAACAAGCCTTCCTAGAAGAAAAAGGAAAGGAAATTGGTAACCATGGGGTCTAGCGTTAGACAGAGACCATGTTTCTTTAACATATTACATCTTTAAGGGGAGTGTGACCTCAACCCCATCGAACACCTTTGGGATGAATTGGAACGGCGATTGCGAGCCATGCCTAATCGCCCAACATCAGTGCAGGACATCACTAATGCTTGTGGCTAAATGGAAGCAAGTCCCGGCAGCAATGTTCTAACAAGCCTTCCTAGAAGAATGGAGACTGTTATAGCAGCAAAGGGGGGACCAAATCCATATTAAACCCATGATTTTGTAATGAGATGTTCAATGAGCAGATGTCCACATACTTTTGGTTATGTAGTGTATGGCTAGAAAGAGGAACTGAAGTGTTTCACCCGAGTAACAACACTCCCCTAAAGATGTAATATGTTAAAGAAACATGGTCTCTGTCTAACGCTAGACCCCATGGTTACCAATTTCCTTTTACAGCCCACTAGCCTCTCCTGTTCTCACGTTTTTACACAAATTTACCAAATTGCCTTTTGATTTTATGGACCAGACACTACACACTCACATCTGGAGAGGGACCTCCAGAGAAACCTTGACTATTAACACCACCATGCCCCCCGTAGTCAACATACACAGAATGCGTTTGATTCCTGCGACAATGCAATCAACGACTGCCGACTGACTGATCTACAAATGACATTCTAAATGACTACTTATTATGATTTGTATATCAGTCAGTTTGCACTCGCCGACTGCAATGTAGTCGATCTCAAATATACTCTCTGATTGGCGGACTGAGAGGAAGTCTCAATCAATCAAATGTATTTATAAAGCTCTTTTTACATCAGCTGATGTCACAAAGTGCTATACAGAAACCAAGCCTAAAAACCTAAACAGCAAGCAATGCAGATGTAGAAGCACGGTGGCTAGGAAAAACTCCCTAGAAAGACAGAAAACAAGGAAGAAACCTAGTGAGGAACCAGGCTCTGAGGGGTGGCCAGTCCTCTTCTGGCTGTGCCGGGTGGAGATTATAACAGTACATGGCCAAGATGTTCAAACGTTAATAGATGACCAGCAGCGTCAAATAATAATAATCACAGTGGTTGTAGAGTCGAAAACAGCAGGTCCGGGACAATGTAGCACGTCCGGTGAACAGGTCAGGGTTCCATAGCCGCAGGCAGAACAGTTGAAACTGGAGCAGCAGCACGACCAGGTGGACTGGGGACAGCAAGAAGTCATCAGGCCAGGTAGTCCTGAGGCATGGTCCTAGGGCTCAGGTCCTCCGAGAGAACAGAGAAAAAGATAGAAAGACAGAGCGAGTTAGAGGGAGCATACTTACATTCACACAGGACACCGGATAAGGCAGGAGAAATACTGCAGATATAACAGACTGATCCTAGCCCCCTGACACAAACTATTGCAGCATAAATGGTCAGTCCAACCATGACACTGTGTCACCTTATCAGTGACAGACACAAAGATACATGGCTTCTGGATATTCACCGGCTTGGAGATTAAACAACACTGAACAGCTTTATTTTTCTCTTCTTTCAGTCTCCCTGTCTCTATATATATTTCTGTTCTTAAAGGCCCGTGGCTGCTCCCTGGGGTTGCCATAATTGGACCCTCATTTCCTGCTTGTGAATGGTCTGACCTCCTTAATTTACTGACTTTTTTAACTGGCATTGAGATATTTAAATGAAAACCAAATGCTGTCGGCAGCACAGACGAAAACCGTGACCATCTGATAAACCTTGACACCGGCCGACAGACGTGACATTAAGAAATGTTTTGGACTGACCAGCCGGCTAAGCTGCTGTTGCTGCGTGTTTAGGATAACATAGGGCTTTGTGGAAATTCCGCTCCCTTTTTACTGAATCATAAGTAAATAGTTCTCAACAAATGTGTTTGGCATGTGTCCTATTAAGATATTAATGCTACATCGGAAGATATCAATTTTCAATGCAGGGTTAGTTCATTAAATAAAATGGAGAAGATAAATCAGATACTATAAAGACCAGATTGTGGTAGGCTATAGTATTCCATCATGTTTTATTGAACAGTTAAATACCTACTGTGAAAACAGCTATTCACACTCAGTCCCACATACAAATGAAAGTGCTGGTTCTTTGAACGGTCCTTTGGCATTCTCTGATTGCATTGATAACAACATGCCAATTAGGTGTGTTTTGGCGCGTGCATTTGAACCACCTCCCAGCCTGCCAACAATAGATCCTCCCTCAATACCACTGGTTTCATCAGGAAATGAAGAAATAGCTTGATTTTATAATCAGATGAAATGGGAATGAGTCTCAGCCAGAAAAACAACAGTCCACTGCCTTTTTGTGTTTTTCATTTTTTTTCTCTCTCTCTCTCTCTCTCTCTCTCTCTCTCTCTCTCTCTCTCCCTGAATAAATAGCTAATGTTCATGCTGGTAATAGTAACAGGATTTTTGTTCATTAAAAGGATACGGTCTGTTCAGTCTGGAGACATGCTAATGCTAATAGCTGGTATAAACTCATAAAGATGTTTGTTTTTTATTGTCACCTACACCGGATGGGTGCCGTGAAATGTAGTTACAGCCCCCCTGAAGCAAATTAGGGTTAAGTGCCTTGCTCAAGGGCACATTGACAGATTTTTCACCTTGTCAGCTCAGGTTTACGATTACTGGCCCAATGCTCTAATTGCTAGGCTACCTGCCTCCCATCATTCATCAACTCATCACTGACTATTTGGAATCTTACCATGCTGGTTACAGAACAGCAAATTGGAATCTCATTGTGGTGTATGATGTGGTATGGAAATGTTGTATATAACAATCAAAAAACAGTATCCTTCCTCATATAGATTCACATGTCACAAAAATAAGTAAATGGCAATCCCTAGGCTAGGAGGACAGGACACTCATTGCAGGCTGCTAGTCAGTGTGACTTCAGGGAATTGGAGTAGAGGAGTTGTCTGTGTGACCAGTTGTGTTCCCTCATCATGGACATGCTCCCCTTTCACCTGGGCTGCCTCACAAATGGCATCTTATTCCCTATGTAGTGCACTACATTTGAACAGAGCCCTATGGAATTCCCTATGGGCCCTGGTCAAAAGTAGTGCACTAACAACTGACTTGTTACAAAGGTGGTATCCTATGACAGTGCCACGTTGAAAGTCACTGAGCTCTTCAGTAAGGCTATTCTACTGCCAATGTTTGTCTATGGGGATTGCGTGGCTGTGTGCTCGATTTTATACAGCTGTCAGCAATGGGTGTGGCTGAACTAGCAGAATACACTAATTTGAAGGGGTATTCACATACTTTTGTATATATAGTTTACCAATAGTGTTTACTGGCCTAGAGTACTTAGCACCTCTGAAGAGAGTGTAGGCTGTAATTTGAAAACTGAGTGCAAAATGATTTTACATTATAAACTTCAGCAGGTGGTCTCTAAAACACAGCATGCTAAACAATCAGCAGACGAACGGTAGATCTACATTCGGTGCGATGTGTGTGGTCCTTTAGAGAAGGATTTATTGAAAGGGGAAAGTTTTACAAATGTATTACTACTCCTCATCACAGGAATTAGTTAGAGAATTCCTGTTTAAGAGAAAATACATTTTTTTGCTCATCAAACCACTCACCTACCTCCACAGTCACACTCTATCAATATGCACATGCCATTAATAGCCAATGTGTTCCCTTCAGGCATTATTCACGAGCCTTACAGACGAAGAACCATATATATCTCCAGTTTAAATTATTTTCAACAGCTGGTTTAGTTACATTTGTATAAACAATCTAAATAATTTGAACTTAGAATGTTACACATTTCTACTATCTCTACTTCTATATTCTATGTCTGTACAAAACTTGATGTTACAGTCAGCAGATAATGACATTTGAAAACATCACTGATCTAAAAATGTAAAATTCACATATATTGTTTATAAAGTGAACTCTGTCCCACAGAGTGTGTTGTGTATCACAATGGGGCCTACTAGGATATATATACTGTATATTTTTTTTTTCATTTTAAAGTACGGTAAACCATAGTTACTGGAAAGTGTAAAAAAAAAGTGACATTAAGATACACAGATCGTAACGTCTGCTTCCAATTCACACTCTCAAACACGTAGATCCCCTGAACGCAGCTCACTTTCCAGCCCACTTTCCAGCTCACTCTCAAACACATAGATCCCTGAATGCAGCTCACGCTCCAGATCCCAATCACCTGAATTCTGATCACCTGTTCACACACCTGTATGTCATTATCACACACTATTTAGTTCAGTTCTTTGCACACCATCATTGTGAGGTATTGTTTGTTTTGTGACACACTTTTAGTCGGAGTGCTGGGTTTCCCGTAATTTAATCCTCCTGTGTATGATAGTTTTTGCCTGCCTCACTAATGATGCCTTTTGCTTATTCCCTGCCTGTACTTTAGCCTATTGGATTTCCTGTTACCAACCTATTGCCTGATCTTCCGGATGACGTTACTAGCCTTTTCCCTGCCTGGACTGTTGCCTTTTTGGACCCCCCTGTGTATGACCTTCTGCCTGCCCCTGGACCCAGCTATTTTCCTCCTCCTGTGGTCCTTTACAAATAAACACCTGCTGCGCCCAGTGCTTGAAACCAGCTCTCTGTCTCCCATCGTGTTCATTACATAGATCAATAATCTTGATACTTTTCTAGTAATCTCTTTCTTTAAAACTACAAAACTCAGTGAATGTATGGCATTGTCAACTACTTTTTTCCCCCATTACAGTCTACAGTCTAACTGGCAAAGTACATGGTAAACCATCTTGAGCACAGACAGAGGGTTTAATTGGTGAATGTGTGTGTGTATGGGGGGTTGGGGTTGTCCCATGTGAATCATCCAGGCCATCCTAAAGGCCGTTGAGGGCACATTCATTTGCAAAACACTGGGGAATGGACCATCCACCGGCCCATCCATCCAGCCCCACTCACTCACATCCCCCTGAAGAGATGCTATTTTGTCATCTTAACAATGGCTGTGCATTCAAAATGAGGCTTCAGCAGCTCTTTTGGTTCTTCAATTAAAATCTGGGAGTGTAGGAAGTGTGTGTCTGTCTGTGTGTGTGATGGTCTAGATAAATACTAAGAGTGACTTGAATGATTGAGGGAAGCTTTGCTGTTAGGATTCACAGATTTATCTGACCGCATAGACATAATGCGTTATTATAATGTGATTATTATGTGATTTTATACCTTTTTTTCAGAGTGGTCCTGGAGAGGATCTAATTTCAAAATGTTATGCAATGACATGCCTGTATAGGGAAGAGGGTGCCATATGGGACACAGTGTTTGGGAGCTCGGCTAGAGAGAGGGAGATGTTTGGCTGCTTCCTGAAAAGCTGAAGGGCTGCCGGATCAATTTGCAAGCAGGAATGAAAAACCCCTATGGAAAAAGAGGTTGGTCAAATGAGATCCGTAGTTCTCCCGGCTCCCTCCACTTAGATATGCTGATATAGGGAGAAAAAGGTGGCCTGCAGGTAACAGATAAGACTTACATGGCTCCTGAAGATTTTTCTAAACCTAATAACACACTCGTTTTCTCTTTCTCTCATCCATTTTATACCTAGACAAAATCTTGTGATCTTTACCATACCGTCTTCTTTATACCCTCCCGAGTGGTGCAGCATTCTAAGGCACTCCATCTCAGCGCTAGAGGCGTCACTACAGACCCTGGTTCGATTCCAGCCTGTATCACAACCGGCCGTGATTGGGAGTCCTATAGGGCGGAGCACAATTGGCCCAGCGTTGTCCGGGTTTGTCCAGGGTAGGCCGTCAATTGTAAATAAGAATTTGTTCTTAACTGACTTGCCTAGTTAAATGAAATAACAGCATACCGCCTTTACTTTATATATCTGAAAGGTGTAGCCAGAAAGAAACGCGGTACATTGTTTTCCACCTCTTGATCTACAACTTTAAGATCCTGCAGCAACTGGAAATGCTAATTATTGTGTGGATTTTAATTCATGGACATTTTTGTAGGGTTTCATCCATTTTTTGTTAGGGCAAATCAAGTCTGAAATGTTAAAGTGGAAATTTAAAACTTAGCCTAAAAAACAAGGCCAAATCTACGCTGGAGTTTCTTACCAAGAATACAATGAATATTCCTGAGTGGCTGAGTTACAGTTTTGAATTAAATCTGCTTGAAATTATATGGCAAGACCTAAAAATGGTTGTCTAGCAATGATCAACAATCAATTTGACAGAGCTTGAATAATTTGTTAAAGAATAAAGGGGAAATGTTGCACAATCCAGTTATGGAAACCTCTTAGAGACTTACCCAGAAAGACTCACAGCTGTAATCACTGCCAAAGGTGATTCTAACATGTATTGACTCGGGGGGTTGAATCCATATCGAATGAAGAAATATTAATGTTTTATTTTTCATATATATATTTTTTCAAATGTTAGATTTTTTCCCCAACTTTGACATTACAGAATATTTTGTGTAGATGGTTGACATTTTTTTTTTTATTAAGTTCATTTTACTCCCACTTTGTGCGACAAGAAAATGTGGAAAAAGTCAAGAGGTGTGAATACTTTCTGAAGGCACTGTAATTACCAGAACATACTGTTGAAGTCGGAAGTTTACATACACTTAGGTTGGAGTCATTAAAACTCGTTTTTCAACCACTCCACACATTTGTTGTTAACAAACTATAGTTTTGGCAAGTCGGTAAAGACATCTACTTTGTGCATGACACAAGTAATTCTTCCAACAATTGTTTACAGGCATATTATTTCACTTATAATTCATTGTATCACAATTCCAGTGGGTCAAAAAGTTTACATACACCAAGTTGACTGTGCCTTTAAACAGCTTGGAAAATTCCAGAAAATGATGTCATGGCTGTAGAAGCTTCTGATAGGCTAATTGACATAATTTGAGTCAATTGGAGGTCTACCTTCAAACTCAGTGCCTCTTTGTTTGACATCATGGGAAAATCCGAAGAAATCATCCAAGACCTCAGAAAAGAATTGTAGACCTCCACAAGTCTGGTTTATCCTTGGGAGCAATTTCCAAACGCCTGAAGATACCACATTCATCTGTAAAAACAATAGTATGCAAGTATAAACACCATGGGACCACGCAGCCGTCATACCACTCAGGAAGGAGACGTGTTCTGTCTCCTAGAGATGAATGTACTTTGGTGCGAAAAGTGCAATTCAATCCCAGAACAACAGCAAAGGACCTTGTGAAGACGCTGGAGGAAACGGTACAAAAGTATCTGTATCCACAGTAAAACAAGTCCTATAACGACATAACCTGAAAGGTCACTCAGCAAGGAAGAAGCCACTGCTCCAAAACCCCCATAAAAAAGCCAGACTACGGTTTGCAACTGCACATGGGGACAGAGAATGTACTTTTTCAAGAAAAGTCTGGTCTGATGAAACAAAAAAAGAACTGTTTGGACATAATGACCATCATTATGTTTGGAGGAAAAATGGGGAGGCTTGCAAGCCGAAGAACACCATCCCAACCGTGAAGCACGGGGGTGGCAGCATCATGTTGTGGGGGTGCTTTGCTGCAGGAGGGACTGGTGTGCTTCACAAAATAGAAGGCATCATGAAGCAGGAAGATTATGTGGATATATTGAAGCAACATCTCAAGACATCAGTCAGGAAGTTAAAGCTTGGTCGCAAATGGGTCTTCCAAATTGGAGTGGCCATCACAAAGCCCTGACCTCAATCCAATAGAACATTTGTGGGCAGAACTGAAAAAGTGTGTGTGTGCAAGGAGGCCTACAAACCTGACTCAGTTACACCAGCTCTGTCAGGAGGAATGGGCCAAAATTCACCCAACTTATTGTGGGAAGCTTGTGGAAGGCTACCTGAAACGTTTGACCCAAGTTAAACAAATTAAAGGCAATGCTACCAAATACTAATTGAGTGTATGTAAACTTCTGGCCCACTGGAAATGTGATGAAAGAAATAAAAGCTGAAATAAATCATAACATAAATTCTGACCTTTCACATTCTTAAAATACAGCGGTATTCCTAACTGACCTAAGACAGGGAACCTTTACTAGGATTAAATGTCAGGAATTGTGAAAAACTGAGTTTAAATATATTTGGCTAAGGTGTATGTAAACTTCCGACTTGCAATTACAGTTTAATAACTCAGAGTTCCCAAACAATAAATGCTAAGCCTAGAGACAAATTACAGTAACTTATGCAACTTCGATGATTTAGCTATGAAACATCGATGATGAACTTCTTGGACGGCTTGCTGCACTATTACAACCAAATCAACAACCTGAGAAATCATAATTAGTTTATTTGTTTGTTTATTTATTTAAATCTACATTAACTTTTGCAGAAGCAGCAGCTACTCTTCCTGGGGTCTACAAGAAACACAAAACACGACAAGCAACAAAATCTACACTGATATACCAGGACAGTCACAGAAATCCAAAATACAGCGATATACAAACAAGACAACTAAAAAACAATAAGAAAAATACAAACAAAGAAAATATGTGAGCGTCTGTGTGAGCGTGTCCCCTCACAGTCCCCGCCATCCCATTAGATGTAGTTTAATCCTTTTTTAGTGGTAATTTTGCTGTTTGCTTTAGTATTTGGAGATGGAAGGGAGTTCCATGTGATCATAGCTCTGTATAATATTGTGCGTGGCCGTGAATTTGTTTGGACTTGGGGACTGTAAAGAGACACCTGGTGGCATGTCTTGTGGTGTATTTATGGGTGTCTGAGCTGAATGTTATTTGATTATGCAGACAATCCGGAATTGTCATCACAGTCATTTTTCTCATAAAAACAAGAAGAGAAGCAATTAATCTCCAGTAAATCCTTGACCAGGAAAGACTGGCATGCATGTTGTTGATGTTAGTTGTGTGTGTGCAGTTAAGGGCAAGATGTGATGCTCTGTTTTGAGCCAGCTGAAGCTTTGCTGGGTCTTTCTTTGCTGCACTTGACCATGTCCGGTAAGGACTGTAATCAAGAAATAATCAAGTTGATTTTGGGGTAAAAAACACAGAACATACTGTACCAGTCAAAAGATTGGACACACCTACTCATTCAAGGGTTTTTCTCTATTTTTACTATTTTCTACATTCTAGAATAATAGTGAAGACATCCAAACAATGAAATAACACATATGGAATCATGCTGTAACCAAAAAAGTGTTTAATCAAACTATACTTCAAAGTAGCCACCCTTTGCCTTGATGACAGCTTTGCACACACTTGGCTTTCTCTCAATCAGCTTCACAAGGAATGGTTTTCCAACAGTCTTGAAGGAGTTCCCACATATGCTGAGCACTGGTTGGCTGCTTTTCCTTCACTCTGCGGTCCAGATCATCCCAAACCATCTCAATTGGGTTGAGGTCGGGTGATTGTGGAGTCCAGGTTATCTGACACAGCACTCCAACACTCTCCCTGGTCAAATAATTCTTACACAGCCTGGAGGTGTGTTTTGGGTCATTTTCCTGTTAAAAAAACAAATGATAGTCCCACTAAGCGAAAACCAGACGGGATGGCATTACTGCATAATGCTGTGGTAGCCATGCTGGTTAAGTGTGCCTTGAATTCTAAATAAATCCCTGACAGATGTCAGAGGAAGGGCCCTGAAAATTGTCAAAGACTCCAGCCACCCTAGTCATAGACTGTTCTCTCTGCTACCGCACGGCAAGCGGTACCGGGAACGCCAAGTCTAGGTCCAAGAGGCTTCTAAACAGCTTCTACCCCCAAGCCATAAGACTCCTGAACATCTAATCAAATGGCCACCCAGACTCTGTTGTTATCATCTACGCATAGTCACTTTAATAACTCTACCTACATGTACATATTACCTCAACTAACCGGTGACCCCACACATTGACTCTGTATATGGTCTCGCTATTGTTATTTTACTGCTGCTCTTTAATTACTTGTTACTTTTATTTCTTATTCTTATTCATGTTTTTTTTTTTAACTGCATTGTTGATTAGGGGCTAGTAAGTAAGCATTTCACGGTATTCAGCGCATGTGACTAGTACAATTTTATGGGTCTTCCTTTCCTGTGGCAGTCCTTCATCATAGCGCTTGATGGTATTTGCGACTGCACTTGAAGAAACTTTCAAAGTTCTTTATATTTTCCCTATTGACTGACCATGTCTTAAAGTAATGATGGACTGTTGTTTCTCTTTGCTTATTTGAGCTGTTCTTGACATAATGTGGTAGTTTACCAAATCTTCTGTATACCACCCCTACCTTGTCACAACAAAACTGATTGGCTCAAACGCATAAGAAGGAAGAAATTTCACGAATTAACTTTTAACAAGGCACACCTGTTAATGCATTCGAGGTGATTAACTCATGAAGCTGGTTGAGAGAATGCCAAGAGTGTGCAAAGCTGTCATCAAGGCAAAGGGTGGCCACTTTTTGAAGAAACTCAAATGTAAAATATATTTTGATTTATTTAACACTTATTTGGTTACTATATGATTCCATATGTGTTATTTCATAGTTTTGATGTCTTCACTATTATTCTACAATGAAGAAAATTGTAAATATTAATTTTTCAGAGTTTCAGAGTCCTGAGAAAACCTTTTGTATGATCTCTAATAAATAACTTAAGGCCCAACCTTTGAGACTTTGGCTTTGCTTGTTATTGCCACAATGTTATGGTCACTACAGCCAATGGGAACGGATATTGCTTTGGAGCAAAGCTCTGCAGCATTAGTGAAGATATGAAGTGTCAACGTCAACAGTGAAGAGGCGACTCCGGGATGCTGGCCTTCTAGGCAGAGTTGCAGAGAAAAATACATATCTCAGACTGGCCAATAAAAAGAAAAGATTAAGATGGGCAAAATATCACAGACACCGGACAGAGGAACTCTGCTTAGAAGGCTAGCATCCTGGAGTCGCCTCTTCACTGTTGACGTTGAGACTGTGTTTTGTGGGTACTATTTAATGAAGCTGCCAGTTGAGGACTTGTGAGGCATCTGTTTCTCAAACTAGACACTCTAATGTACTTGTCCTCTTGCTCAGTTCTGCACCGGGGCCTCCCACTGCTCTTTCTATTCTGGTTAGAGACAGTTTGCGATGTTCTGTGAAGGGAGTAGTACACAGTGTTGTATGTGATCTTCAGTTTCTTGGCAATTTCTCGACTTCCTTTCTCAGAACAAGAATAGACTGACGAGTTTCAGAAGAAAGTTTGTGTTTCTGGCCATTTTGAGCCTGTAATCGAACCCATAAATGCTGATGATCCAGATACTCAACTGGTCTAAAGAAGGCATGTTTTATTGCTTCTTTAATGAGAAAAACAGTTTTCATCTGTGCTAATATAATTGTAAAAAGGTTTTCTAGTGATCAATTAGCCTTTTAAAATTATAAACTTGGATTAGCTAACACAACGTGCCATTGGAACACAGGAGTGATGGTTGCTAATAATGGGCCTCTGTACGCCTATATAGATATTCCATAAAAAATCTGCCGTTTCCAGCTATAATAGTCATTTACAACATTAACAATGTCTACACTGTATTTCTGATCAATTTGATGTTATTTTAATGGACAAAAAATTGGCTTTTCTTTAAAAAACAAAGACATTTCTAAGTGACCCCAAACTTTTGTACTTAGCTAGCAAATGCAGCTAGCTAGTTTAGCGTACTGAAACACCCTGCTCAAACAGAGGGATGCTATGTTAGCTAGCTGGCTATGACTATCCAACACAACACTGGAACTCTTCCAAGTCAATGTAAGCTTTTGGTTTTACTCATTTATTGCCACAGGAGCCCGCAGGTGTAACTGCTTACAGAATGTACACTGTAACGTTACTGCATGATTGTACCGGGTTTACTAACACATTAGTTCTATTAGCTATGCTGACTATGACATTACTTTAGCTAATATATATGTAACAACGATGTAGGCTGTGTGTAGCGGTTTGGCTTGGAAAGTTTGTTTTGCCTGGTCACATACAGCTGATTGTGCATTGAAGTCCACAAGCGAAGGGAAGAGGTGAAAGGAATAGAGCGCATAATGTAGATGCAACATGCTTGCGCGTGATCAGGGGTGTATTCATTGTGTTATTGTGTTATGTATTTATTACGCCGATTGTGTTATGTATTCATTACGCCGATTGTGTTGAAAAACATTTATTAAACAAGCAAACAGAACAAAACGGGGATAAACATACCTGAATATGTCCAAATGAAACTCGTTTGCAACTTTTGGACTAATGATTACACCCACTATCAGCTAGATGCAGGAAAGAGTGTGCAAGGCGGTATTGAATGTCACTGTCTGTCTGTCACATATTTGTCTCTCGACCTGAATGCACCTACGTTGTAAACTTGCATTCATAGGCTAGGTTTTAGCAACCTCATGATGGGTATAGGGAACATTTGAGTATCATGTAATAGCCTAAACCTATTGCTGTTACATTTAACTGGGTGAATAGAATACGAATGACAGTCATCCAATATGCTGTAATAGAGATAAGGCCATGCTCATGATTTTTTTTTTTTAATCCTCCCTCATCTGAACAGGCACTGACCGCCACTAGTATCCTGGGACACATAGTAGCATTCGCAGCAACTGAGGCTATGACAGAGTCGCAAGATCCAAATTAAACAGGTAGGCTAGTAAACAGACATTTTTTCAAGGAAAAACTTTCCAGAAACTTAAAAAAATTAAATAAATAGCTCTCTCTTGTTCCGCGTTCAGCATGAGTCACACTTTGGTGACACTCTTCGGGCGTGATTATCCATACATGGCAGTTAGAAAAGGGAATAGATTGAAAATCAGTACAAAGGAGGAGAGGGGGGGCATTGCTCATAAAAATCTGCTTTTCATATAAGGACTGGAACTGAACCAAATGGCTATCAGGATAGAAGACATCCTTGGGGATCTCCGTTTTTGAAATAGATAGGCATCCGAAAGTTTTTCTTTATGAGCCAAATGCAAAGTAGTCTAAAAAGTCTTAAGCTTGTGTCAAGGACTTTTTAGAAACCTTTCCTCTCCGACATACTCAATGACTGCATCTCAAACGGCATCCTACTCCCTCCCTCGCAATGGGCGCTGTTCAAAAGTAGTGCACTAAAGGGGTAATAGGGTGACATTTGGGATGCAACCTCTAACTCTCAGGAGTGCATCATCATCAGGTGTGCTAGCTATAAAAGATCAGTCCTCCAGTCTGTAATCCAATCAAAGCCTCTTATGTTGTTTTCTCTCTCTCTCACACACACTCTCTCATCCTCTCACACTCTGACAGTTGTGCTTTATACAAAATCCATAAGGCTTCAGAATGATGTGATTGGTTTAAACAGCACTGATTTGATGCGCTGGAGTCCTGTTCACACACAGAGAGCATTTGTATTTATTAAATATCCCCATTAGCTGATGCCAAGGCAGTTCAGCAACATTAAGGCAGTTATAAACAATAAAAAATATTACATGACATTGCATTTCATAACACTTTTCACAAGATATTAAGTATGTGCCCTCAGACCACTACTCTACTACCATATCTCTACAATACAAAATCCATGTGTACATGTGTGTAGAGTAGTGAGTGTTATCATGTGTATGTGTGCCTGTCTGTGTGCCTCTTCAGAGTCCCCGCTGTTCCATAAGGTGTATTTTTATCTGTTTTTATCTGATTCTACTGCTTGCATCAGTTAACTGATGTGGAATAGAGTTCCATGTAGCCATGGCTCTATGTAGTACTCTGCGCCTCCCATAGTCTGTTTGGGACTTTGGGATTGTGAAGAGACCTCTAGTGGCATGTATTGTGGGGTATGCATGAGTGCCCGAGCATGTCAACACTTCTTAGTATTGGTGAAGTCAATCTCTACTCTATTTTGAGCCTTGACTTTCTTGTTGGCTTAGATTGAAGATATGGCAAATAGAAGTGGCAATATCGTCCACTATTACCCAGGTGGCTTGACATTGTTGATGAACAACAATACTTTTTTCACTCACTTTTCAGAATTCAAAATTACAATGCTTGTCTTTCAGAATTTGGTCAGTTATACTTGGATGTGTAGTGTCAGTATTGGATGCTGGCATATCGTGCCCAAGTTTCCTAATCTTGCAGATTAAAATATAATTAAAGTAGTTGGCAATATCAGTGAGTTGTGTGATGAATGAGCCATCTGATTTAACGAATGATGTAGCTGAGTTTTCCTTTTTGCCCAAAATGTAATTTATGGTGCACCAAAGCTTTTTACTATGATTCTTTATATAATTGATCTTTGTTTTATATTATATTATTCTTCTTTTTATTCAGTTTAGCCACATTATTTCTCAATTTGCAGTATGTTATCCAATCGGTTGTGCAGCCAGACTTATTTGCCATTCCATTTGCTCATCCCTCTCAACCATACAATTGTTCAATTCTTCATTAATCCACAGGGTTTGAACAGTTTTACAGTCCTTTTATTTTTATTGATTTATTTTACTTAACCTTTATTTAACTATTATTAATGGGTGAATGCTTATTAGTAGTTGGAATAAGCAATTTCATGAGGAGCATCTGGTTGCTCCTCATTACACACCACAGACCAGAAAATATTCTTTACATCATCAACATAGGAATGTACTACAAAACTTATTGTTTGACCTCTTATACAGTATATTAGGGTCCAACTTTTGGAACTTTGCTTTTCCTAGATATGGCTACTATATTGTGATCACTACATCCGATTTATTTGGATACTGCTTTAAAGCAGATTTCTGCAGCGTTAGTACAGATGTGATCAATGCATGTTGATGATTTCATTCCTGTGCTGTTTGTAAATACATTGACTGATAACCTGAAGCAGGTTGCAGGCACTTTATTTTTATTTCAACTTTATTTAACCAGGTAGGTCAGTTGAGAACAAGTTCTCATTTACAACTGCGACCTGGCCAAGATAAAGCAAAGCAGTGCGACACAAACAACAACACAGAGTTACACATGGAATAAACAAATGTACAGTCAATAAATCTATATACAGTGTGTGGGAGGTAAGGCAAAAATAGGCCATAGTGGCAAAGTAATTACAATTTTACAATTAAACACTGGAGTGATAGATGTGCAGAAGATGAATGTGCAAGTAGAGATACTGGGGTGCAAAGGAGCAAAATAATAAAAATAATAATATGGGGATGAGGTAGTTGGATGGGCTGTTTACAGATGGGCTATGTACATGTGCAGTGGTCTGTGAGCTGCTCCTTAAAGTTAGTGAGGGAGATATGTCTCCAGCTTCAGTAATTTTTGCAATTCGTTCCAATCATTGGCAGCAGAGAACTGAAAGGAAAGGCGGCCAAACGAGGAATAGGCTTTGGGGGTGACCAGTGAAATTTACCTGCTGGAGCGCGTGCTACGGGTGGGTGCTGCTATGGTGACCAGTGAGCTGAGATAAGGCAGGGCATTACCTAGCAAAGACTTATAGATGACCTGGAGCCAGTGGGTTTGGCGATTTAATATGAAGAGAGGGCCAGCCAACGAGAGCATACAGGCCGCAGTGGTGGGTAGTATATGGGGCTTTGGTGACAAAACGGACGGCACTGTGATAGACTGCATCCAATTTGCTGAGTAGAGTGTTGGAGGCTATTTTATAAATGACATCGCCAAAGTCAAGGATCGGTAGGATAGTCAGTTTTACGAGGGTATGTTTGGCACCATGAGTGAAGGATGCTTTGTTGCGAAATAGGAAGCCTATTCTAGATTTCATTTTGGATTGGAGATGCTTAATGTGAGTCTGAAAGGAGAGTTTACAGTCTAACCAGACACCTACAGTTGAAGTCGAAAATTTACATACACCTTAGCCAAATACATTAAAACTCAGTTCTTCACAATTCCTGACATTTAATCCTAGTAAAAATTCCCTGTCGTAGGTCAGATAGGATCACCACTTCATTTTAAAAATGTGAAATGTCAGAATAATAGTAGAGAGAATGATTTATTTCAGCTTTATTTATTTCATCACATTCCCAGTGGGTCAGACGTTTACATGCACTCAATTAGTATTTGGTAGCATTGCTTTTAAATTGTTTAACTTGGGTCAAACGTTTTGGGTAGCCTTACACAAGCTTCCCACATTAAGTTGGGTGAATTTTGGCCCATTCCTCCTTACAGAGCTGGTGTAACTGAGTCAGGTTTGTAGGCCTCCTTGCTCGCACACTCATTTTCAGTTCTGCCCACACATTTTCTATGGGATTGAGGTCAGGGCTTTGTGATGGCCACTCCAATAGTTTGACTTTGTTGTCCTTAAGCCATTTTGCCACAACTTTGGAAGTATGCTTGAGATCATTGTCCATTTGGATGACCCATTTGCGACCAAGCTTTAACTTCCTGGGGTGCAAAGGAGCAAGATAAATAAATGAATACGGTAGGGGATGAGGTAGTTGGTTGGGCTATTAACAGATGGGCTATGTACAGGTGCAGTGATCAGTGAGCTGCTCTGACAGCTGGTGCTTAAAGCTAGTGAGGGAGATAAGTGTCTCCAGTTTCAATGATTTTTGTAGTTCGTTCCAGTCATTGGCAGCAGAGAACTGGAAGGAAAGGCGGCCAAAGGAGGAATTGGCTTTGGGGGTGACCAGTGAGATATACCTGCTGGAGCGCGTGCTACGGGTGGGTGCTGCTATGGTGACCAGTGAGCTGAGATAAGGTGGGGCTTTACCTAGCAGGGACTTGTAGAGGACCTGGAGCCAGGACCTGGAGCCATAGCCCATAGCCTATCTGTTTTTATCTGATTCTACTGCTTGCATCAGTTAACTGATGTGGAATAGAGTTCCATGTAGCCATGGCTCTATGTAGTACTCTGCGCCTCCCATAGTCTGTTTGGGACTTTGGGATTGTGAAGAGACCTCTAGTGGCATGTATTGTGGGGTATGCATGAGTGCCCGAGCATGTCAACACTTCTTAGTATTGGTGAAGTCAATCTCTACTCTATTTTGAGCCTTGACTTTCTTGTTGGCTTAGATTGAAGATATGGCAAATAGAAGTGGCAATATCGTCCACTATTACCCAGGTGGCTTGACATTGTTGATGAACAACAATACTTTTTTCACTCACTTTTCAGAATTCAAAATTACAATGCTTGTCTTTCAGAATTTGGTCAGTTATACTTGGATGTGTAGTGTCAGTATTGGATGCTGGCATATCGTGCCCAAGTTTCCTAATCTTGCAGATTAAAATATAATTAAAGTAGTTGGCAATATCAGTGAGTTGTGTGATGAATGAGCCATCTGATTTAACGAATGATGTAGCTGAGTTTTCCTTTTTGCCCAAAATGTAATTTATGGTGCACCAAAGCTTTTTACTATGATTCTTTATATAATTGATCTTTGTTTTATATTATATTATTCTTCTTTTTATTCAGTTTAGCCACATTATTTCTCAATTTGCAGTATGTTATCCAATCGGTTGTGCAGCCAGACTTATTTGCCATTCCATTTGCTCATCCCTCTCAACCATACAATTGTTCAATTCTTCATTAATCCACAGGGTTTGAACAGTTTTTACAGTCCTTTTATTTTTATTGATTTATTTTACTTAACCTTTATTTAACTATTATTAATGGGTGAATGCTTATTAGTAGTTGGAATAAGCAATTTCATGAGGAGCATCTGGTTGCTCCTCATTACACACCACAGACCAGAAAATATTCTTTACATCATCAACATAGGAATGTACTACAAAACTTATTGTTTGACCTCTTATACAGTATATTAGGTCCAACTTTTGGAACTTTGCTTTTCCTAGATATGGCTACTATATTGTGATCACTACATCCGATTTATTTGGATACTGCTTTAAAGCAGATTTCTGCAGCGTTAGTACAGATGTGATCAATGCATGTTGATGATTTCATTCCTGTGCTGTTTGTAAATACATTGACTGATAACCTGAAGCAGGTTGCAGGCACTTTATTTTTTTTATTTCAACTTTATTTAACCAGGTAGGTCAGTTGAGAACAAGTTCTCATTTACAACTGCGACCTGGCCAAGATAAAGCAAAGCAGTGCGACACAAACAACAACACAGAGTTACACATGGAATAAACAAATGTACAGTCAATAAATCTATATACAGTGTGTGGGAGGTAAGGCAAAAAATAGGCCATAGTGGCAAAGTAATTACAATTTTACAATTAAACACTGGAGTGATAGATGTGCAGAAGATGAATGTGCAAGTAGAGATACTGGGGTGCAAAGGAGCAAAATAATAAAAATAATAATATGGGGATGAGGTAGTTGGATGGGCTGTTTACAGATGGGCTATGTACATGTGCAGTGGTCTGTGAGCTGCTCCTTAAAGTTAGTGAGGGAGATATGTCTCCAGCTTCAGTAATTTTTGCAATTCGTTCCAATCATTGGCAGCAGAGAACTGAAAGGAAAGGCGGCCAAACGAGGAATAGGCTTTGGGGGTGACCAGTGAAATTTACCTGCTGGAGCGCGTGCTACGGGTGGGTGCTGCTATGGTGACCAGTGAGCTGAGATAAGGCAGGGCATTACCTAGCAAAGACTTATAGATGACCTGGAGCCAGTGGGTTTGGCGACGAATATGAAGAGAGGGCCAGCCAACGAGAGCATACAGGCCGCAGTGGTGGGTAGTATATGGGGCTTTGGTGACAAAACGGACGGCACTGTGATAGACTGCATCCAATTTGCTGAGTAGAGTGTTGGAGGCTATTTTATAAATGACATCGCCAAAGTCAAGGATCGGTAGGATAGTCAGTTTTACGAGGGTATGTTTGGCACCATGAGTGAAGGATGCTTTGTTGCGAAATAGGAAGCCTATTCTAGATTTCATTTTGGATTGGAGATGCTTAATGTGAGTCTGAAAGGAGAGTTTACAGTCTAACCAGACACCTACAGTTGAAGTCGAAAATTTACATACACCTTAGCCAAATACATTAAAACTCAGTTCTTCACAATTCCTGACATTTAATCCTAGTAAAAATTCCTGTCGTAGGTCAGATAGGATCACCACTTCATTTTAAAAATGTGAAATGTCAGAATAATAGTAGAGAGAATGATTTATTTCAGCTTTATTTATTTCATCACATTCCCAGTGGGTCAGACGTTTACATGCACTCAATTAGTATTTGGTAGCATTGCTTTTAAATTGTTTAACTTGGGTCAAACGTTTTGGGTAGCCTTACACAAGCTTCCCACATTAAGTTGGGTGAATTTTGGCCCATTCCTCCTTACAGAGCTGGTGTAACTGAGTCAGGTTTGTAGGCCTCCTTGCTCGCACACTCATTTTCAGTTCTGCCCACACATTTTCTATGGGATTGAGGTCAGGGCTTTGTGATGGCCACTCCAATAGTTTGACTTTGTTGTCCTTAAGCCATTTTGCCACAACTTTGGAAGTATGCTTGAGATCATTGTCCATTTGGATGACCCATTTGCGACCAAGCTTTAACTTCCTGGGGTGCAAAGGGAGCAAGATAAATAAATGAATACGGTAGGGGATGAGGTAGTTGGTTGGGCTATTAACAGATGGGCTATGTACAGGTGCAGTGATCAGTGAGCTGCTCTGACAGCTGGTGCTTAAAGCTAGTGAGGGAGATAAGTGTCTCCAGTTTCAATGATTTTTGTAGTTCGTTCCAGTCATTGGCAGCAGAGAACTGGAAGGAAAGGCGGCCAAAGGAGGAATTGGCTTTGGGGGTGACCAGTGAGATATACCTGCTGGAGCGCGTGCTACGGGTGGGTGCTGCTATGGTGACCAGTGAGCTGAGATAAGGTGGGGCTTTACCTAGCAGGGACTTGTAGAGGACCTGGAGCCAGTGGGTCTGGCGACGAGTATGTAGCGAGGGCCAGCCGACTAGAGCATACAGGTCGCAGTGGTGGCCCGAGAACTGAACCCTGTGGCACCCTCATAGAGACTGCCAGATGTCCGGACAACAGGCCCTCCGATTTGACACACTGAACTCTGTCTGAGAAGTAGTTTGTGAACCAGGCGAGGCAGTCATTTGAGAATCCAAGGCTGTTGAGTCTGCCGATAAGAATGTGGTGATTGACAGAGTCGAAAGCCTTGGCCAGGTCGATGAATACGGCTGCACAGTAGTCTTTTTTCAATGGCGGTTATGACATCATTTAGGACCTTGAGCGTGGCTGCACCCATGACCAGCTCGGAAACCAGATTGCATAGCGGAGAAGGTATGGTGGGATTCGAAATGGTCGGTGATCTGTTTGTTAACTTGGCTCTCAAAGATCTTGGAAAGTCTGGGTAGGATAGATATAGTAACAGTTTGGGACTGTAACAGTTTGGGTCTAGAGTGTCTCCCCCTTTGAAGAGGGGGATGACCGCGGCAGCTTTCCAATCTTTGGAGATCTCAGACGATACGAAGAGAGGTTGAACAGGCTAGTAATAGGGGTTGCAACAATTGCGGCGGATAGTTTTAGAAAGAGAGGGTCCAGATTGTCTAGCCCAGCTGACTTGTAGGGGTTCAGATTTTGCAACTCTTTCAGAACATCAGCTATCTGGATTAGGGTGAAGGAGAAATGGGGGAGGTTTGGGCAAGTTGCTGTAGGGGGTGCAGGGCTGTTGACCGGGGTAGGGGTAGCCAGGTGGAAAGGATGGCCAGCCGTAAAAAAATGCTTATTGAAATTCTCAATTATCGGTGACAGTGTTTCTAGCCTTAGTGCAGTGGGCAGTTGGGAGGAGGTGCTCTTATTCTCCATGGACTTTACAGTGTCCCAGAACTTTTTGGAGTTTGTGCTACAGGACGCATATTTCTGTTTGAAAAAGCTAGCCTTTGCTTTCCTAACTGCCTGTGTATATTGGTTTCTAACTTCCCTGAAAAGTTGTATATCGCGGGAGCTAATGCACTACACCACAGTATGTTTTTGTGCTGGTCAAGGGCAGTCAGGTCTGGAGTGAACCAAGGGCTATATCTGTTCCTGTTTTTTTTTTTATTAATGGGGCATGCTTATTTAAGATGGTGAGGAATGCATTTTTAAAGAATAACCAGGCATCCTCTACTGACGGAATGAGGTTAATATCCTTCCAGGATACCCGGGCCAGGTCGATTAGAAAGGCCTGCTCGCTGAAGTGTTTTAGGGAGCGTTTGACAGTGATGAGGGGTGGTCGTTTGACTGCAGACCCATTACGGACGCAGGCAATGAGGCAGTGATCACTGAGATCCTGGTTGAAGACAGCAGAGGTGTATTTAGAGGGCCGGTTGGTCAGGATGATTACTCTGAGGGTTCCCGTGTTTACAGATTTGGGGTTGTACCTGGTAGGTTCATTGATAATTTGTGTGAGATTGAGGGCATCTAGCTTAGATTGTAGGACGACTAGGGTGTTAAGCAGCTTTTCTCTTGAGTGGGCAGCTTGATGAAAGCCAGTCAATATTAAGGTCACACAGAAAATATACCTCTCTCTTGATATCACATACATTATTAAGCATTTCACACATATTATAGGATTGGTTTCAACTGCACTAATTTGTGCTGGAGTCCTGTTCACACACAGAGAGCAAAGCGTAGCTATGGCCCTCACTGTACTCGTAGAGGAGTGGTCACCAACCTTTTCTGAGTAAAGAACAAAAAAAACTGTTCTGTAGGAATGAGGTTTGTGCAGTACGCCTAATACATTATTACAGCATATTGGCTATGCTTGGCCTGCCAATATTGTATTATATTTCAAGCTATGTTAACAAAATAGATCAGTTGTTGTATCGCTTGCGAGGTACAGCTGAGCATAAATCTAAATAATTAGCTTTTTTATTTTACTGGACTGATGGTACCTGCATCTGATGGTCAGTCTCAGCAGAGAGAGAAAGCAGCAGAGGGTCCGCCTTTCACGGTCCCTGCTCTCTCCTTTCCTCTGATGAGACTGACCAGAGAGAGGTGACGGTCTTCCAACTGATGGCGAAACTCAAGTCACACCACATTATTTCTGCCTCATGCACGAACTCATGTTCCTATGACCAGAGAAAGTGAAATGTTCCTCGACTGTAAAATTACTGTGTGGAATTCCTAAAAAAAAAGATATAATAATCTTTTAAATTCTCCTTCCAGATGACAAAAAAATCTGTTTACTTGTGAAGTGAAAAAAAGCAATAAAAGCATGTGGATTCAGAAAGAAAAATATTATATATTCCTTATGAATTTCTTGTTAGAACACCAACCTTCGGGTTTCTCTATCAGATCAACCGGGGTATTTGATTTGATTATGAAGATTTGATCAAGGAATGCTTTATGTTGTTTGCTCCCCTGCATAGAGAGTACTGTTTCCTTCTGTAACTCATGCAAATGGTCTCTGGGCTCTCAAGTCCAATTTCATTATTTTTAGCTTATCAGCTGCAGCTCAGGCTAAGGCCCAGCCTTATCCTCTCTCCCCTCTCTCTCCCTGTGTTCAATATTTATGGAGAGAGTTTCAGCTGGGCTGGCCGCTGCAGCCTTGCATGTTATTTCTGTCCCTGATAAAATAAATGTGTTCCAGACCCTTAAGCCATCACCCAATCGGGTATGCATTATCCCAAAAAAGAGCACCCACAATTTAATGGAGAGCCGAGCACCTGTCAGCCGTTTTTACCTCAGTGTGCTCTCATTTTCAAGCTTCAGCCCACCACCTTCCCCTTGGATCGCTCCAAAATAGGCTACCTCATCACGCTGATGTCTGAAAGGGCTCTGACCTGGGCTACCGCCGTATGGGAACAACAGCCAGCCACATGCGCAAGCCTGGAGGGGTTTGTGGGAGAGGTGAGGAAGGTCTTTGAGGCCCCGTTCTCCAGGAGAGAAGCTGCCTGGAAGCTAATCCAGCTCCAGCAGGACGCCCGCACTGTGGCTGACTATGCGGTGGATTTCCGTACGTTGGCAGCGGAGAGTGCGTGGAACCCGGAAGCACTGTTCAACATGTTCCTGCATGGCGTCTCGGAGGAGGTTATGGACGAGCTTGTGGCTTGGGAGTTACCCACATATTTTGACTCCCTCATCGCTTTGACCATCCGATTTCACTCGCATGTCCAGGCATTCCACCTCGCTTCCGAGTCATCCCGGAAGTCCCCGACGGTCCCTTTGAGCCGCTCCAGGGGGCCACTGTGTTCTCCAAGCTGGATCTACATAACGCCTACCACCTGGTGTGGATATGAGAGGAGGACGAGTGGAAGAACGCCTTCAACACGGCCAGCGGCCACAACGAACATCTGGTCATGCCCTTTGGCCTCACCAACGCCCCTGCTGTGTTCCAGGCTCTGGTGAATGACGTTCTCCGCGATATGTTTAATTGGTTCGTCTTCGTCTACATTGATGACATCCTCGTCTTCTCCCGCTCCCCCCAAGAACACATGCTCCATGTCCGGCAGGTTCTCCAGCACCTTCTGGAGAACCAGTTGTTCGTTATGGTGGAAAAGTGCGAGTTCCATTTGCTCCACCGTTCCCTTTCTGGGCTACATCATCTCTGCTGGGAGCATCAAGATGGATCCCGAGAAGGTGACAGTGGTGGTGGATTGTCCTCAGCCTGCGTCCAGGGTGCAGCTGCAATGCTTCCTGGGGTTCGCCAACTTTATCCGGGGTTACAGCACCCTGTCTGCCCTCAACTCTACCAAGGTTCCGTTCACATGGTCCACTGCCACGGACCAGGCGTTCCGGGACCTTAAGCACCACTTCACCATGGCTCTGATCCTGGTTCATCCGGACCCTTCCCGTCAGTTTGTGGTAGAGGCCAATGCTTCGGATGTCGGAGTGGGGGCTGTTCTTTCCCAACGTTCTGGCCTGGACCTTAACTTGTTAGGGAGTGGCAGCTGAGGGGTCGGTTTTGGAGAGCCTGGCGTGCCCAAAGTAAAATGCCTCCCATTCAGGCCCAGAAAATAGGATATGCACATATTTAGTACCATTGGATAGGAAACACTGAATTTTCCAAAAGTGTTAACCATCTGTCTGTGAGTGAAACAGAACGCATATGGCAGGCGAAACCCCGAGGAATTTCGTCCTGGAAAAAGTGGTTTTGACAGAGTGCCTCATTGGGAACCCCTCCCTCATGAAAATGACCATATAAGGGCATATGAATGCAGTACCCATCGCTTCCTTTAGATGTCAACAGTCTCGAGACAGTGTAAAATTTCATTTTGGATGAATTAGACCAGAGAATAAGACCAAACCAGGAAGTGACCTTTTTATGTAAACAGTACCCAGTGCGTGCATTTGACAAAGCGCGCAGTGTCTTTTTACCGCCTTTATCGATCAGTTTATATTCCGGTTGATTTATAATAGTAAATATACGTAAAAGTGTTCCTAAGGATACATTTAAAACTATGTTTGATTGTTCTTGGACAAGTTTATAGGTATAAGATGAACGAGTTCTTGTCACGTTTCAATGGACTAGTGGAGGCTGTCGTTTCTGATTATAACGCGCGAACCAAATGGAGGATTTATGGATAAAATACATTACTTTTTCTAACAAAAGAACCATGGATTGTCTTCGTTGGACACTTAGGATGACCTCAGCAGAAGTTCTTCAACAGGTAATTGATTTGTTTTTGCTGTGAAATGTGTTATGTGTGTGCCATGATGGCTAATCGATTCATGGCTATGGGAAAAATATGTGAGGTGCTATCCTCAAACAATCAAATGTGCTGCTTTCGCCGTAAAGCCTTTTTGAAATCTGACAACACTGTGATATTGCCAAGAAACAGAGCTTTTGATGAGTATGGAACACTTGTATATTGGTGGATGTTTAATAATTCAACTTTTGGATTTTGAATTTGGCGCCTTACATTTCACCTGGTAGTGTCGGGAGCAGCCCGCTAGCGCCCCAGCAATCCCTGAGAGGTTAAGCTGCATCACTGCGCCTTTTTCTCCCACCGCCTTACCGCCACGGAGAGGAATTATGACGTGGGGAATTGGGAGCTTCTCGCTGTGAAGATGGCATTGGAAGAATGGAGGCACTGGCTCAAAGGGGCGGAACATGCGTTCATTGTGTGGACCGACCACAAAAACCTGGAGTATCTCCGCAACGCCAAGCACCTCAACTCCAGGATTGCGAGATGGGCCCTGCTGTTTACTCGGTTCAACGTTTCCATCTCCTACCGGCCGAGATCCAAGAATGTCAAGCTGGATGCCCTGTCTCGCCACTATACCCCACAGCTACCACCCCGGAGCCCGAGACCATCCTTCCCACCTCGTGCCTGGCGACGGCACTCAGCTGGGGTATCGGGAAACAGGTCCGGGAGGCACAGCGGTCCCAGCCAAACCCTGGGGTGGGCCCAGATAACCGGATGTTCATGCCTGATGCTGTCCGCTCCACGGTCCTGGAGTGGCCCCATTCCTGGGCTCCCGGCAGACCCTGGCATTCATGCGACAACGCTTTTGTTGGCCTACCATAGTTCCGGACGTCACAGTCTTTGTCGATGCCTGCACGGTCTTTGCACAGAACAAGACCCCTCGACAAGCTCCGGCTGGCCTCCTCCAACCTCTGCCTATCCCTCATCGCCCCTGGTCTCACATCTCCCTGGACTCTGTCACGAGTCTCCCCCCTTCTGATGGCAACCCCGCCATCCTGACTATAGTGGATCGCTTTTCCAAGGCCGCCCACTTCATTCCTCTCCCCAAGTTACCCTCAGCCCAGCTCATGGTGCAGCACGTCTTCCAGATCCATGGACTGCCCATGGACATGGTCCCCGACTGTGGCCCTCTGTTCTTGTCCCGGTTCTGGAAGGCATTCTGCACCCTCATTGGGTTGTCGGCCAGCCTGTCCCCTGGGTTTCAACTCCAGTCTAACGGCCAGTCGGAGCAAGCCAACCAGGACCTCGAGACCACCCTGTGTTGCATGGTCTCCGCCAAACCCACCACCTGGAGCAAGCAGCTAGTGTGGGTGGAATACACCTGCAAAACCCTTCCCTTTTCTGCCACGGGCCTATCACCATTTGAGAGTTCCCTAGGGTATCAGCCTCCGCTCTTCCCTAAGCAGGAAGGAGGTCGGCATACCTTTTGCCCAGATGTTTGTCCGCCGCTGTCGTCGTACCTGGAGGAGAGCTCGGTTGGCCCTCCTCAAGACCACCTCCAGCTATCGAATACCAGCGGATCGCCATCGGACCCCCGGCTCCCCGGTATCGTCTCGGGCAGACGGTATGGCTATCCACCCGGGATCTGCCCCTCTGGGTGGAATCCCGCAAACTCTCCCCCCGGTTTATCGGCCCATTCCCCATTTCCAAGATCATTAGCCCCTCTGCTGTTTGTCTTCTGTTGCCACGTACCCTTCGTATAATCCCACCTTTCATGTGTCCAGAGTCAAACCCATGTGTCACAGCCCTTTGTCGCCCATTTCCAAAATATTTAAGTGCCTTTGAACAGGGTATGTAGGTGCCAGGCGCACAAGTTTGTGTCAAGAACTGCAACGCTACTGGATTTTTCTTTCTCAGCAGTTTCCCCGTGTGTGTCAACTGTGGGAAGCATTGGAGTCAATACAGGCCAGAATCCCTGAGGAATGCTTTCGACACCTTGTAGGGTCTCTGCTCCGACGAATTGAGGCTGTTCTGATGGCAAATCAACTCAATATTAGGAAGGTGTTCCTAATGTTTGGTATACTCAGTGTATTGCAGTACTTTTGACCATGGTCCCTCTGGTCAAAAACGTAGTAGTACCGACCTGAGGAGCTGGTGTGTGGTTCTGACGTGCCAGTCTAGGATGCATCTTAAATGCACCCTATTCCCTATATAGTGCGCTACATTTTACCAGAGCCCTATGCGCCCTGGTCAAAAGTAGTTTGAAATAAAGGGAATAGGGTGCCATTTGGGATGCAGGCCTCAGTCTCATTCTCTCTCTGGTGAGAATTGACACCACCTCAAATCCCAGCAGCTTTTATGTGACATCCCCTGCCTGAGAAAGATAACAACCAAATGTAATGAAACCATATCACCTGCAAAAAGCTGTGATATTGCCTCAAGTTGACCAGTGCAGATTAGAGGCTCAGTTCAATGTTATATACTGTAGGGCTATGTGGGTATGTGTATGGTGTGGTTTGGTTTGGTCTGGTTTGTGTCTGTATATGTGTTTGTGTGTGTGCGAGAGAGAGGGGGAGAGAGCGAGAGAGAGAGAGAGCAAGAGAGATATGGGGCATTACTTGCATGGGTTGGATGCCTTTTTTACTCAGATAGACTCAAGTTGTTTGTTTTACCATTCCCTCCATGTGAGAATGATGGAGAATCCTTATCTAAAGACTCCTACATTGTGTGTTCATGTTTTTTTGTAAAAAGCCCTATTTTTCAATAACATTTCATATCATGCCATAGTCAAACATGTATTCCACCATTGCATCTGCAACAGTTAAGTGTGTAATTTAATCTGTGTGAAAATGTGTGTATTAAGTCATGATTGGGTAAGGAGGTTATTGTAGGCCCCTCCCACCAATTTGTGTTGATTGGAGACGCTAGCTAAAAAAAAATTTCTTCATGTTTTTATTTAATCTTTATTTAACCAGGCAAGTCAGTTAAGAACAAATGATTATTTACAATGACGTCCTACCCTGGCCAAACCCTTACCCGGACAACGCTGGGCCGATTGTGTGCCGCCCTATGGGACTTCCAATCATGGCCGGTTGTGATACAGCCTGGAATCGAACCAGGGTCTGTAGTGACTCCTCTAGCACTGAGATGCAGTGCCATAGACTGCTGCTCCACTCAGGAGCCTACAAGAGGTACAACGAGAGGACGAGAAGGATGACGGTTTCCGGAGTGGAATATACAGTGGGGAAAAAAAGTATTTAGTCAGCCACCAATTGTGCAAGTTCTCTCACTTAAAAAGATGAGAGAGGCCTGTAATTTTCATCATAGGTACACTTCAACTATGACAGACAAAATGAGGAAAAAAAATTCAGAGAATCACCATTGTAGGTTTTTTATGAATTTATTTGCAAATTATGGTGGAAAATAAGTATTTGGTCAATAACAAAAGTTTATCTCAATACTTTGTTATATTCCCTTTGTTGGCAATGACAGAGGTCAAACGTTTTCTGTAAGTCTTCACAAGGTTTTCACACACTGTTGCTGGTATTTTGGCCCATTCCTCCATGCAGATCTCCTCTAGAGCAGTGATGTTTTGGGGCTGTCGCTGGGCAACACGGACTTTCAACTCCCTCCAAAGATTTTCTATGGGGTTGAGATCTGGAGACTGGCTAGGCCACTCCAGGACCTTGAAATGCTTCTACGAAGCCACTCCTTCAAGGTTGCCGGGCGGTGTGTTTGGGATCATTGTCATGCTGAAAGACCCAGCCACGTTTCATCTTCAATGCCCTTGCTGATGGAAGGAGGTTTTCACTCAAAATCTCACGATACATGGCCCCATTCATTCTTTCCTTTACACGGATCAGTCGTCCTGGTCCCTTTGCAGAAAAACAGCCCCAAAGCATGATATTTCCACCCCCATGCTTCACAGTAGGTATGGTGTTCTTTGGATGCAACTCAGCATTCTTTGTCCTCCAAACACGAATAGTTGAGTTTTTACCAAAAAGTTATATTTTGGTTTCATCTGACATTCTCCCAATCCTCATCTGGATCATCCAAATGCTCTCTAGCAAACTTTAGACGGGCCTGAACATGTACTGGCTTAAGCAGGGGGACACGTCTGGCACTGCAGGATTTGAGTCCCTGGCGGCGTAGTGTGTTACTGATGGTAGGCTTTGTTACTTTGGTCCCAGCTCTCTGCAGGTCATTCACTAGGTCCCCGTGTGGTTCTGGGATTTTTGCTCACCGTTCTTGTGATCATTTTGACCCCACGGGGTGAGATCTTGCGTGGAGCCCCAGATCGAGGAAGATTATCAGTGGTCTTGTATATCTTCCATTTCCTAATAATTGCTCCCACAGTTGATTTCTTCAAACCAAGCTGCTTACCTATTGCAGATTCAGTCTTCCCAACCTGGTGCAGGTCTACAATTTTGTTTCTGGTGTCCTTTGACAGCTCTTTGGTCTTGGCCATAGTGGAGTTTGGAGTGTGACTGTTTGAGGTTGTGGACAGGTGTCTTTTATACTGATAACAAGTTCAAACAGGTGCCATTAATACAGGTAATGAGTGGAGGACAGAGGAGCCTCTTAAAGAAGAAGTTACAGGTCTGTGAGAGCCAGAAATCTTGCTTGTTTGTATGTGACCAAATACTTATTTTCCACCATAATTTGCAAATAAATTCATAAAAAATCCTACAATGTGATTTTCTGGATTTTCTTTCCTCATTTTGTCTGTCATAGTTGAAGTGTACCTATGATGAAAATCACAGGACTCTCTCATCTTTTTAAGTGAGAGAACTTGCACAATTGGTGGCTGACTAAATACTTTTTTTCCCCACTGTAGTAGGTGGATGGACGAACTTGAATCTGATGGTGCGATGAGCAAAAATAGTGGAAGACAATGTGAAGCTGGGATATGTGAGATATACGGTGAGAGCTTTCGTGTCCAAGTTGTTGTTTTGCCGGTATTGCAAAAGGTATGGCCATGCATCAAGTGTGTGCCGAGGGAATGCTGTTGAAGAATCTGAGGATGTACGTTGTTGCAATTGTGCTGGAAATCACGTTCCCAGTTCCCCGGAGTGCCCGGATAGGGTAAAAGAGTTTGAAGTGGCAAGAGTCAGGGCTGTACAGGAGGTCTCCTACACGGAGGCATGCAAAATAGTTGAAGGAGCAAGTGGAGCTGAAGATAGGGTGGTGCACGCGCCGCAGCCTGTGGAGATTCAGAGTGTCGTTCAACAGTTGAGGGAAATGTATATGTTGATTGTGAAGAAGGTGGACTTTGGGGCGTTATTTCGCATGTGATTAATTGTACTGCCCAAACGAACAAGAAGTCCAAGAAACTGGCCATAATTGTATCTTCAGTTGTAAGGTTCTTGGGTCTCCAGGACTTGACGGCTGAAACATTGCAAGGAATATTGTCTGAATACTTTATTTCTTCTCAGGCCCAAGAGCCTGAATAGATCGGAGTTGACATTTGAAACTGACTAAAGGAGCAAATAGATTTTTGTTTCTTTGTCCTTTGTTAATTATTTGGGAACAATATGAGTGTTTTCCTCCCATTCTTTCATACCGATCTCGACAAATCATTTATGTATGGACCTCCCTTTGTGCAAATCAAGTCAAATTTTATTTGTCACATGCGCTGAATACAACAGGGGTAGTAGACCTTACAGTGAAATGCTTACTTTTCAAGCCCTTAACTACTTACGGAGTGGTGGGGCGCTACTCCCGACACTACCCGGTGAAATGCAAGGCGCCAAATTCAAAATCCAAAAGTTGAATTATTAAACATTCATCAATATACAAGTGTTGCATAGTCATCAAAAGCTCTGCTTCTTGGCAATATCACAGCGTTGTCAGATTTCAAAAAGGCTTTACGGTGAAAGCACAACATTTGATTGTTTGAAGGTAGCATTTCACAGCGAAAATAAATCCCTTACCTTTTGAATAACTTCTGCTGAGGGCTGCCCAAGTGTCCAACGAAGACATCCAATGGTTCTTTTGTTAGAAAAAGTCATTTATTATATCCATAAATCTCAGTTTGGCTGGCGCATTATTCATAAAATACAGCGTCCACTCGCCCATTGAACCGTGAAGAGAACTCGTTCAACCTATACCTATACACCAAGAACAATAAAGCATAATTAATAATGTATCCTTAGGACACTTATGTATATTTACTATAATATTTCATCCGGATTATAAACTGGACGATAGGAAAGGAAAAAAACCACAGCGCGCGAGAGCCCGTGAACGCGCATTCTCTTCTGTTTACATCCGATGACCACTTCGAAATTCTTCTTCTATTACCATCCAGAGCAACTAAACATCATCAAACAGAGTGTTTCCTATCCAATAGTACTAATTATGTGCATATCCTATTTTCTGGGCCTGAGTGGGAGGCATTTTACTTTGGGCACTCCAAAACCGTCATATCGGGAGCCGCTCCCTAAGAAGTTAAGTCTATGTCTGGAAACAGTAATGTTAATGAATTACCGTCATGTGTATTGAAGAACTTTGTTGCTGTATATGACAAAACTGAAATGCTGAATTGTTTCAATGAGCACTTTGTATCATCTGGTAGGCTGTTTGATTCAGTGTCCTCTGTCTCTGTACAACCCTGTGTGGATGAACCAGTGAGAGCTGGTCAAACTTTTAGCTTTTTGCCATTCTCAGTGCAGGAGGTACATAAAGCCCTGAAATCCTTAGATCAGAGAAAGCCTGCAGGTCCTGATCTTCTTGATCCCTGCTTTTTAAATCTGGCAGCTGATTTCATAGCTGAACCACTTACATATCTGTTCAACCTAACCCTGGAATGTAATGGAATTCCAAAGATCTGAAAATCAGCGTTTATCCTACCACTTTTAAAAGGGGGAGATCCAACTCTTTTAAATAATTATAGGCCAATCTCAAATCTGTCACCCCTGGTGAAAATACCTGAAACCCTTGTGAGTGAACAGCTAAAATAGTTTTTACATACAAACTCTATTTTATCAATGTACTAATCGGGCTTCAGGAAGAAAAATAGCAAAATTACAGCAGCCATGAAGGTTTTAAATGATATCACTGAAGCCCTTGACAAAAAAACAGCACTGTGTCTCACTTTTTATTGATCTCTCTAAGGCTTTTGATACAGTTGATCATGCTATACTGAGCCAGAGATTGTCGAGTGTAGGTCTTTCGGAGCATGCAGTTGCATGGTTTGCTAACTATCTGTCTGATAGAACTCAGTGCACTCAATTTGATGGACTCATGTCTGTTAACTTCTTAGGGAGCGGCAGGTGAGGTGACGGTTTTGGAGATTCTGGCGTGCCCAAAGCAAAATGCCTGCCACTCAGGCTCAGAAAATAGGATATGCACATAATTAGTACTATTGGATAGGAGACACTCTGAGGTTTCTAAAAGTGTTAACATAATGTCTGTAAGTATAACAGAACTCATTTAGCAGGCGAAAACCCGAGAAAAATCTATCCGGAAATCAGTTTCTGGTGACCTATTGCTCTGTTTGACACACTCCCCATTGAATCCATTTGTAACCAGGACTGAGACTGCAGTACCTATGGCTTCCACTAGATGTCAACAGCCGATATACAAAGACTCAGAGAGATTGGAGTAAACAGAACGAATAGGTACAGGAAATGGTCAAGGTAGCTCAGATGTCAACAAGTTTTCTCGGGCGCGAGTCTGGCTGCGCGCCCCACTTTATTGGACTCATATAAGATGTAGGTGACCATCCGAGTGAAATATTATCGCTAATATTCATAAAAGGATAGCTAAGGATGCATTTTAACTGGTATTTGATTTGTTTAGGAAAAGTTTATAGGTATATTTGAACGCGTTCTCTTCACGTTTCAATGGGCGATTCAACGTTGGATTTTCTGAACATAACGCGCCAACTAAACTGAGATTTATGGATATAATAAATTACTTTTTCTAACAAAAGAACCATTGGATGTCTTCGTTGGACACTTGGGAAGCCCTCAGCAGAAGTTCTTCAAAAGGTAAGGGATTTGTTTTCGCTGTGAAATGTGTTTTGTGTGAACCGCCTTGGTTTATGAATTTATGCTAATGGAGGTGCTACCCTTGTGCTTTCGCGGGTAAAGCCTTTTTGAAATCTGACAATGCTGTGATATTGCCAAGAAGCAGAGCTTTTGATGACTATGCAACACTTGTATATTGATGAATGTTTAATAATTCAACTATTGTATTTTGAATTTGGCGCCTTGCATTTCACCGGCTAGCGCCCCACCACTCCAAGTAGTTAAATTGTCTGTCTGTAATGGTGTGCCCCAGGGCTCTGTACTTGGTCCCCTCTTATTCACTATTTATATAAATTATTTAGACAAAAATGTGCAAAATACGCAACTTCACTTTTATGCTGATGATACTGTTATTTATTGTTGTACATTGTCTCTCACAAAAGCTTTACAGAACTGGCAAACTGCTTTTTATACTGTTCAACATACCTTGTGTCAATTGAAGCTTATCCTCAATATTGACAAATCTAAACTAACAGTGTTTTCTAAAGCAAGAAATAGATCTCAGAACCTCTCACCTACTACTACCTGTCAGGGCAATGGGATTGAAACTGTAACCTCATGTAAATATATTGGAATTCTAATTGATGACGGCCTATCTTTTAAATTGCATATTCAACAACTTACAAAAACTTGAAGCTGAAGTTGGAATTTTATTTTAGGAAAAAGGCCTGTTTTTCTATTGAAGCCAGAAGGAGGCTAGTATCAGTTACAGTTGAAGTCGGAAGTTTACATACACTTAGGTTGGAGTCATTAAAACTCGTTTTTCAACCACTCCACTAATTTATTGTTAACAAACTATAGTTTTGGCAAGTCGGTTAGGACATCTACTTTGTGCATGACACAAGTGATTTTTCTAACAATTGTTTACAGACAGATAATGTCACTTATAATTCACTGTATCACAATTCTAGTGGGTAAGAAGTTTACATACACTAAGTTGACTGTGCTTTTAAACAGCTTGGAAAATTCCAGAAAATGATGTCATGGCTTTAGAAGCTTCTGATAGGCTAATTGACATAATATTTGTCAATTGGAGGTGTACCTGTAGATGGTTCATCCTTGGGAACAATTTCCAAACGCCTGAAGGTACCACTTTCACCTGTACAAACAATAGTATGCAAGTATAAACAACATGGGACCACACAGCCGTCATACCGCTCAGGAAGGAGACGCGTTCTGTCTCCTAGAGATGAACGTACTTTGGTTCCAAAAGTGCAAATCAATCCCAGAACAACAGCAAAGGACCCTATGAAGATGCTGGAGGAAACAGGTACAACAGTATCTATATCCATAGTAAAACGAGTCCTATATCAACATAACCTGAAATGCCGCTCAGCAAGGAAGAAGCCACTGCTCCAAAACCCCCATAAAAAAGCCAGACTACGGTTTGCAACTGCACATGGGGACAAAGATCGTACTTTTTGGAGAAACGTCCTCTGGTCTGATGAAACAAAAATAGAACTGTTTGGAGGAAAAAGGGGTAGACTTGCAAGCCGAAGAACACCATCCCAACCGTAAAGCGCAGGGGTGGCAGCATCATGTTGTGGGGTTGCTTTGCTGCAGGAGGGACTGGTGCACTTCACAAAATAGATGGCATCATGAGAAGGAAAAATTTGGTGGATATATTGAAGCAACATCTCAAGACATTAGTCAGGAAGTTAAAGCTTGGTAACAAATGGATCTTCCAAATGGACAATGACCCCAAGCATACTTCCAAAGTTGTGGAAGGACAAGAAATTCAAGGTTTTCGAGTTTCCATCACAAAGCCCTGACCTCAATCCTATAGAAAATTTGTGGGCAGAACTGCGAAAGCGTATGCGAGCAAGGAGGCCTACAAACCTGACTAGGTTACACCAAGCTCTGTCAGGAGGAATGGGCCTAAATTCACCCAACTTATTGTGGAAAGCTTGTTAAAGGCTACCTGAAACATTTGTTAAAACAGTTTTAAAGGCAATGCTACCAAATACTAGCTAGCGCCCCACTCCCGACACTACCAGGTGAAATGCAAGGCGCCAAATTCAAAATCCAAAAGTTGAATTATTAAACATGCATCAATATACAAGTGTTTCATAGTCATCAAAAGCTCTGCTTCTTGGCAATATCACAGCGTTGTCAGATTTCAAAAAGGCTTTACAGTGAAAGCACCACATATGATTGTTTGAGGATAGCACCCCACATATTTTTTCCATTAGCATGAATTTATAAGCCTTCACGATTCACAGAAAACACATTTCACAGCGAAAGCAAATCAATTACCTTTTGAAGAACTTCTGCTGAGGGCTTCCCAAGTGTCCAACGAAGACAATCCATGGTTCTTTTGTTAGAAAAAGTAATGTATTATATCCATAAATCTCTGTTTGGTTGGCGCGTTATAATGAGAAAATAGAGCCTCCAATCGTCCATTGAAACGTGAGGAGAACTCGTTCAACTTATACCTATAAACTTGTCCAAGAACAATCAAACATATTTTTAAATGTATCCTTAGGAACACTTTTATGTATAAATAGTATAATATTTCAACCGGAATATAAACTGGGCTATAAGAAAGGAAAAAACAAAGAACGCGCCAGCCGGGAGCGCGCATTTACTTCTATTGACATCTGCGTGGACACTTCCTTATTCGTCTTCTTCTCTGCTCTAAAAGCATCTAAAAAGAATCCGAACACTTTCTCGAGACTGTTGACATCCAGAGGAAGCAATAGGTACTGCATTCATATGCCCTTATATGGGCATTTTCATAAGGGAGGGGTTCCAAATGAGGCAATGTGTAAAAACCACTTTTTCCAGGACAGAAATTCCTCGGGTTTTCGCCTGCCATATCCGTTCTGTTATATTCACAGACAAAATGTTAACACTTTTAGACAATTCAGAGTGTTTCCTATCCAATGGTACTAAATATGTGCATATCCTATTTTCTGGGCCTGAATGGGAGGCATTTTACTTTGGGCACGCCAGGCCCTCCAAAACCGTCACCTCGTGCGCTGCTCCCTAAGAAGTTTATCTGTTTTAGCCTTTTAGCTCTTAGCCTGTTTTTAACCCGTCGCTGTATTTATCTATTTATTCAAATAAATTCAAAATTTAGGAGTAGAACTGTTCTTGACATCAATAAAATGTTTATGTGCACAAGGTAACCTCTCTCTCTCTCTTTATCTCTCTGTCTCTAGCCCTCCGCCCCACACACATATACACACTCTCTCTCCTCTTTCTCTAAGGCATTTCATCTGATTATAAGAACCTTGTAATCTGCAACAGTTTGATTGATGCTTCTTTTCTATGATCAGAATTTAACAGCACCTCCTTGGCGCTCCAGATACACCCAATTATGCTTCTGGAAGCCAGGAAACCTTGAATTTTTGTTGCCATGGCAACAGAGCTGCTCATGCATTATCATTGAAATTCTACGCCACCTACCTAACATAATAATGGGAGCTTGGGACTTAATCAAACCAGCCATTCTTTCCCTCCATGTGCGTGTGCGTGGCTTTGTGTTTGAATGGTTGGGTGTGTGTGTGTGTGTGTGTGTGTGTGTGTGTGTGTGTGTGTGTGTGCGTGCGTGCGGCAGGTGTACGACACAGACAAAAGGACCTGCTCCCTCATTGTTGGGCGGTGTGCTGTGGGAGCAGAGTCTGGCCCAATAGGAAGTCTACAGACTGGTTGCTGCCTCATGGATACCCTGCTTGTGACAAGTGACCAGAGAGATCAGAGGCTGTATCCCAAATGGCACCCTAATCTCTATATAGTGCCCTACTTTTGACCAAGGCCGATAGGGCTTTGGCCAAAAGTAGTACACTATGTAGGGAATAGGGTGCCATTTGGGAGGCATCCTGAGATAAGAATTCCCCCTCCTCAGTGGCTGGAGTCCCCAACATCAGCAGACGTCTACCTAGAACACACCAATAACACAGAGAGACGTCCCACAGCCAAACAGTGGACAGGAATATGTTGAGTTTATAAAGTCTAATGACTGAAGAAACCTAACCCTAGCTGTCCAATGGTTGCCACACCTAGGTGTGTTGTTGCCATGCTGTGGTGGAAAGGAGTATGTATGTATCTCTCTCTCTCAATTTTTTTCAATTCAATTCGCTTTATTGGCATGACGTAACAATGTACATATTGCCAAAGCTTACTTTGGATATTTACAACATTAAGATAATAAGAATCAAAATTGTCAACTGGACAACAGTAACAACAATAACCAAGGGTCAAAATAAGCATACATTGAAGATTAACAATAAGCATACAGTAGAGGACATGTGCAGTTTGAATGGTCTGTCATCTTATGGCAGGCAGAAATGTAGTGCTCTGCCAAGCCACAGCTCTCTGCTTCCTCCCCCAACAGGACAGGTAGCCTATTCTCATCAGAGAGGTCTTTGAAACCTTGAATAAGGTTTGGGGAAATGACACACTAATTGTTTTATATTTTTGACATTTTGTCAGGAAATGCAGCTCTGTCTCAGGTTCTGCTGTGGTGAAGTGGTTGCACCGCCTTTCTTCTATAGGGAGCCAGGTTTTCCTGTGTCTACCCTTCTCAATGGCAATGTTGCGATCACTGGGCCTGTACTTTGTCAAGGTTTTTCTAAGGTTTTGATCAGTGCTTATGTTTCCCAATAAGCAATGTTGTTTTGTTTTGATTGTGTTGCAATTTGTTTTATTCTGATTGATTGGATGTTCTGGTCCTGAGGCTTCAGTGTGCTAGTAGAATAGGTTTGTGAACTCAGTCCCAGGACCAGCTGGATGAGGGGACTATTTTCTTTGCTCAGCTCTTGGCATTGCAGGGCTTGGTAATGATATGAGAGTGGGTCACTGTATTTTAGATGTTTCCAAAACTGAATTGCTATTTTTTTAGTTTTTATTATTAGTGGATATTGGCCTAATTCTGCCCTGCATGTATTGTTTGTAGTTTTCCACTGGACATGTAGGGGAATCTTACAGAACTCTGCATGCAGAGTTTCAATGGGATGTTTGTCCCATTTGGTGAAATCTTGTTTTGCAAGTGGACCCCACAATAAAGTTAAATTGGTTCAATGACACATTCAATTAGTTTTAGCCAAATTTGAATAGGTATTTCAATTAGATTTTCTTTTTATGGCGTAGAATGCCCTGCGTGCTTTCTCTCTCAGTTCATTCACTGCCTCATTAAGGTGTCCAGTTGAGCTTATTTTTAAACGTAAGTAATTGTAGTGTGTGCAGTACTCTATATACACTGCTCAAAAAAATAAAGGGAACACTTAAACAACACAATGTAACTCCAAGTCAATCACACTTCTGTGAAATCAAACTGTCCACTTAGGAAGCAACACTGATTGACAATAAATTTCACATGTTGTTGTGCAAATGGAATAGACAACAGGTGGAAATTATAGGCAATTAGCAAGACACCCCCAATAAAGGAGTGGTTCTGAAGGTGGTGACCACAGACCACTTCTCAGTTCCTATGCTTCCTGGCTGATGTTTTGGTCACTTTTGAATGCTGGCGGTGCTTTCACTCTAGTGGTAGCATGAGACGGAGTCTACAACCCACACAAGTGGCTCAGGTAGTGCAGCTCATCCAGGATGGCACATCAATGCGAGCTGTGGCAAGAAGGTTTGCTGTGTCTGTCAGCGTAGTGTCCAGAGCATGGAGGCGCTACCAGGAGACAGGCCAGTACATCAGGAGATGTGGAGGAGGCCGTAGGAGGGCAACAACCCAGCAGCAGGAGCACTACCTCTGCCTTTGTGCAAGGAGGAGCACTGCCAGAGCCCTGCAAAATGACCTCCAGCAGGCCACAAATGTGCATGTGTCTGCTCAAACGGTCAGAAACAGACTCCATGAGGGTGGTATGAGGGCCCAACGTCCACAAGTGGGGGTTGTGCTTACAGCCCAACACCGTGCAGGACGTTTGGCAAATTCGCCACTGGCGCCCTGTGCTCTTCACAGATGAAAGCAGGTTCACACTGAGCACGTGACAGACGTGACAGAGTCTGGAGACGCCATGGAGAACGTTCTGCTGCCTGCAACATCCTCCAGCATGACCGGTTTGGCGGTGGGTCAGTCATGGTGTGGGGTGGCATTTCTTTGGGGGGCCACACACCTCCATGTGCTCGCCAGAGGTAGCCTGACTGCCATTAGGTACCGAGATGAGATCCTCAGACCCCTTGTGAGACCATATGCTGGTGCGGTTGGCCCTGGGTTCCTCCTAATGCAAGACAATGCTAGACCTCATGTGGCTGGAGTGTGTCAGCAGTTCCTGCAAGAGGAAGGCATTGATGCTAAGGACTGGCCCGCCCGTTCCCCAGACCTGAATCCAATTGAGCACATCTGGGACATCATGTCTCGCTCCATCCACCAACGCCACGTTGCACCACAGACTGTCCAGGAGTTGGCGGATGCTTTAGTCCAGGTCTGGGAGGAGATCCTCAGGAGACCATCCGCCACCTCATCAGGAGCATGCCCAGGCGTTGTAGGGAGGTCATTCAGGCACGTGGAGGCCACACACACTACTGAGCCTCATTTTGACTTGTTTTAAGGACATTACATCAAAGTTGGATCAGGCTGTAGTGTGGTTTTCCACTTTAATTTTGAGTGTGACTCCAAATCCAGACCTCCATGGGTTGATACATTTGATTTCCATTGATAATTTTTGTGTGATTTTGTTGTCAGCACATTCAACTATGTAAATAAAAAAGTATTTAATAAGATTATTTCATTCATTCAGATCTATGATGTGTTATTATAGTGTTCCCTTCATTTTTTTGAGCAGTGTATTTTGTACCAATTGAGAACTTTGGTCTAATTCCCTGAGATCTGGATCTTCTCTGGAAAATCATTATTTTAGTATTTTGGGGGTTGACTGCCAGGGCCCAGGTCTGGTGCTGTGGGTGACAGCAGGCATAGGTCATCTGTGAAGAGTAGGCATTTAACCTCTGAATTGTGGAGACTAACAACAGGGGCTGAGGAATTTTCTAGAAAAGTGGCCAATTCGTTGATGTAAATATTGAATAATGCAGGACTCAGATTGCAACCCTGGCGAAGGACCCACCCCTGGTTAACTTCTTAGGGAGCGGCTGCCGAGGCGACGGTTAATTAGCACTATTGGATAGGAAACACTTTGAAGTTTCTAAAAGTGTTAAAATAATGTATGTGAGTATAACAGAAGTGATATAGCAGGCGTAAACCAGAGGAAAATCCATACGGATTTGCAGTTTTTTTTGTAAATTACCTTTTTCTCCATTGTGCCTATTGATTTCTCTGTTATGTAGGACTGAGATTGCAGTATCTATGGCTTCCACAGGATGTCAACAGTCTTTAGACAAGGTTTCAAAACAATAGGGCTAAATGGAACCGTATAGAATAATATTTCCTGAAGGAAGTGGAAATGAGAAATACATTTTTCAGTCACGAGAACGAGAGCGCGCCTCACTTTATTTTCCTTTCTTATCAGTCAGGCTACAATCCAGTTGAAATATTATAGTAAATATACATAAAATGATACCTAAGGAAACATTAAAAATTATTTTGGATTTGTTTGGGGAAATATGATAGGTATAATTTGAACACGTTCTCTTCACGGTTCTATGGGCGTCTCGACGGTGGATTTTATGAACATAACGCGCCAACCAAACAGAGATTTATGGATATAATAAATGACTTTTTCTAACAAAAGAAGCATGGATTGTCTTCGTTGGACACTTGGGATGCCCTCAGCAGAAGTTCATCAAAGGTAAGCGATTTTATATTAGCGATTTTATGCGTTTTGTGAGACCCGCGTTGGTTATGGATTTATGCTAATGCATAAAATATGAGAGGGGCTATCCTCAAACAATCAAATGTTGTGCTTTCGCCATAAAGCCTTTTTCAAATCTGACAACGCTGTGATATTGCCAAGAATCAGAGCTTTTGATGACTATGCAACACTTATATTGATGAATGTTTAATAATTTAACTTTTGGATTTTGAATTTGGCGCCTTACATTTCACCGGGTAGTGTAGGGACACTGTATTCACCGGGCGCTAGCGCCCCACTGCTCCCTAAGTAGTTTTAATGAAGTTTTCTAATGTGTGCATCCTGCAGCAGCATTTTAAACCTCTCTAATGACCGGCCATGTATTCCTGAGTAAAACATAGTAGCTAGCGCCCCACTGCTCCCTAAGTAGTTAATCAGGGACATGTTGGACTTGTCGAGAGATTCTAATGTGAACTTTGGACTGGTCTCTTTAGATCAAGAGAAGGCTTGTGATAGAGTGGACCATGAGTATCTGTTTAATGTGATGTTTGCGTTTGGGAAGAGTTTTTTGACCTGTGTGAAGCTGTTGTACGCTGGGGCGTCATGTATGATGAAGGTGGGAGGGGGGCTCAGTAGGCCAGTGTGGGTGAGACGGGGCATTAGACAAGGATGCCCTCTATCGGGGCAGTTATATACACTAGCCATTGAGCCTTTTTTGAGGAGACTGCAGGGAGTGTGCTGGACAGGCATGGGTGTGGTGACAGGCATAGCAGTGTCAGCATATGCAGACGATGTTTCTGTGATGGTCAGGGATGGTCAGGATATGCAGGCACTAGAGACCAGTCTAAAGGTGTACGAGGGAGCTTCGTCAGCTAAGGTGAACTGGGGCAAGAGCAAAGCTCTGTTATGTGGGGCATGGGGGGATAGGGCCCCCCCTCTGCTTTGAGGGGGTTTGCAGTGGGGTTGTGAAGGGCTTAAAGTGTTGGGGGTGTACCTGGGCTTGGAGAGGTGGGTCAGGAAGAACTGAGAGTGGCTGTCACAGGCAGTGGTGTCTAGACTGGCCAAGTGGAGGTGGCTCCTATCCCAAGTGTCATACAGCGGGAGGGTGCTGATAAATCAACAACCTGGTGGCATTCTCCCTGTGGCATAAACTGGCTGTCCTCAACCCCCCCCGCCGGTCTGCTCGCAGACCTGCAACGCAAGCTGGTGAACTTTTTTTGGTCGGGCTATCACTGGCTGAGGGCGGCAGTGTTGTACATGACCGTCCACGTAGGAGGACAGGGCCTGGTGGAACTGGAGAGCAGGGTGGCTGCTTTCTGACTAAAGGCGGTGCAGAGACTGCTGTACCATACTGATGTCGGCTGGAGGGAACCAGCATGCGCACTGCTGAGGAGAGCTGGCGGATTAGGGATAGACCGGCAGCTGTTCCTCATGAAGCTGGAAAGGCTGAGTACAGCAGGTCTCTCAGATTTTTACTCTGCAGTGCTGAAGGCCTGGCAGCTGCTAAGGCCCACATGAGAAGGGGGTGTGGAGCCTGGTGTGGGAGGAGCCTATCTTCCACAACCCATCCATCCTTTGAGATCGGTTCAGTCGGCCACCCTGCAGAGGCAACTGATGGCAGCGGGTTTACAAAGACTGGGTGACCTGCGACTGCTGGGAGAGGAGGGGTGGAAAACCCCGGAAGTCCTGGCACATCAAACAGGAATAACGTCTCTTAGGCTGCTGGAGAGATTCCTGGAGGAGATCCAGGATACTGTCTGAGCCAGTAAGGGGGGTGTTTGAGCGGCCAAAGGGGGAGGGGCCACCAATGTTTCCGCCACTGCAGGTGACAGCAGAGACTGGAGACTGGCAAGGGGGTCTGGAGGACTTGTTAGATTTTAACACTCCGAGTCTGGGGGAGTTTGAAGGGGCGGGAGGTAAAGCCCTCTACAACCTTTGCGTTAAGGTAAGGAACATTAGGAGGCTAACAGGAGTGAAGGCACATCAGTGGCAGGGGGTATGTGGGGCGAAGAGTTTGGTGGGTTTTAGATGGAGGGGGTTTTACAAACCCCCAGTACCAAAGAGGCCAGGGGACCTCCAGTGGAGGGTTTTTCATAGAGCCCTGGCCACTAACAGCTGGTTGGTATGGGTTGAACCGAGAATTGTGCAGGGGTTTCCTTTCTGTGTAATGAAAGAAACTATGATTCATGTGTTTTCTCTGTGCACCAGGTTAATGCCATTAATGTCTCTGTTGGAATGTCTGTGTGAGAGGTTGGGGGTGGTTTTTACTGTTGGGATGTTCATAATGCGGTACAGGTATTCGAATAAGGAGAAGGCCAAATGTGTTTTGTTGAATTTTCTGTTTGCTCAGGCGAAGGCTATTTGGCTAACAAGGAGGAACAGGGTCAAAGGTGAGGGGATAAGAGACCCTTTACTCAGCTCCTCCTTGTACTCTATGCAAATTATCTGATATACTGTCTAATTATGCAAACTCTGAATTACTGATTTTGGGAGATTTTAACGTGGATTGGCTCTCACCAGTATCCGATAAATTAAAAGACATTTGTACTGAGCTAAATCTAACTCAGTTGATAACTAAACCAACCCGTCCCAACTTTAAGAACCCAGTGAAATCTACTCTACTAGACATTATTCTAACAAATACCCCCCATAAATACACAGCCAGTGGGGGTTTTGCAAATGATATCATTGACCACTGCCCTATTGCTTGTATTAGAGATACCAGGCTGAAACACTCTGATCCCTGTATAATCTCTAAGAGAAATTATAAACATTTCTCACAGCAAGCTTTTATCCTTGACTTATATCACTCTGAGCTTTTATCCACTTGCTGCATTCTGGACCCGGTTTTAGCCCTTGCTTTTTTCTCTTCTATTGTTACCTCTATGTCTGATAAACATGCCCCGCTTAAGAACCGAACCAGTTCTTGGTTCTCTCCTGAATTGTCAAGTCTTTTCCTGCAAAAGAATCGTGCCTGGGCCTTTGGTCGAGGAAAACAGGTACTCCAGCTGATTGGCTGTTTTTTAGGCAGAAATAAATGTACTGCAGCTGTCAAAAAGGCAAAATCGAATTACTTCCTTAAAGCTATGACAGATTCTGGAAAACCGTTAATTTTACTGAAACGGGGAAATTCTGCTGTTTCTCTTCCTAAGCAAATTATCAGACTCCTTTATTCTAAGTGGAAAAAAATGATATTTGTGATGCTTTTAATAAGCATTTCATCTCTGCTGGTTTTTTATTTGAAAGGAAAAGTGGCCATTGTGGTACTGGCCAGTTAGTTGATTTTTCGTCTTGCTTTTCAACCATTACTCAAAAGAATGGTAACCCTGTTTTTAGTTTCCAGAAAATAACTGAAGCAGAAGTTATAGCTGCCCTTCACTGATACTAAGAAATCCTTAGGCGCTGACAATTTAGACCCGTACTTACTTAAGTGTGCTGCATCATTGCTGGTTCAGTGACACACATTTTTAATCTAACATTAAGCACAGGAAATATCCCTAAGGTGTGGAAAGCAGCTTTTGTTCTGCCATTACATAAGGGAGGTGACGGTAGTGACTTGGATAACTATCGACCCATCTCTAGGCTCCCTTGTCTGGCAAAGATCCTAGAATCTTTAGTTAACAAACAGTTACAATCTTTTCTTTCTGCTAACAGTATTCTTAGCACCAATCAATCTGGTTTTAGATCTAAACACAGTACCACATCGGCCACTACGCTTGTTGTAAATGATATTGCAAATGCCTTAGATGATAGAAAGCATTGTGCTGCGTTGTTTGTGGATTTGTCAAAAGCTTTTGACACTGTAGACCATGCCATCCTTTTGAGTAAGCTGTCATCTATAGGACTGGGCACTGATGCCTGCCGATGGTTTTATTACTATCTTAAAGATAGAACTCAGGCCGTCATGGTCGACGGGGTCAAGTCTGACCCCTTACAGTTACTTAAAGGGGTCCCTCAGGGTTCAATAATTGGCCCACTATTGTTCTCACTTTATATAAACAACATTGGTGATAATGTCAGATATTGTAATTTCCATTTATATGCAGATGACACAGTGATGTACTCTATTGCTCCAACAGCGGACCAAGCTTTAATGCAGTTGGAGTCTGATTTTAGGATAATACAGGGGTCTCTATTACAGCTTAAACTTGTTTTAAACGCTAAGAAAACAAATGTCATGTTTTTTTCTAGGTCTAAACTCTCAGTTAGAAACACTTTTGTAATCACTAGCTTGGATGGTACTCAAATCAAACAGGTCTCTGCATATAAATATTTAGGGGTATGGTTAGATGATAGGCTCTCTTTTAAAAAACATGTTCCTAGATTGGGAAAAAAGCTCAAATTCAAGATAGGGTTTCTTTACGGAAACAGGGCTTGTCTGTCCTCCGTAAATAGAAAACAAATTGTGCAGTCTACTTTTATGTCCGTTTTAGATTGTGGTGATATTATTTATATGCATCTATCGACAAACACATTAAAACCACTGGATGCTATTTACCATTGTGCTCTCAGGTTTATCATGGCTGATAGTTACAAAACTCATCACTGTATCCTATATCAACATGTGGGTTGGGCCTCTCTATCTGTGAGGCGAGAGCAACATGCTCTTTTGTTTATTTATAAAGCACTTCTTTTAAAACTACCTCCATATATATCATCATTAATTTCAACTAGATATACTAATTTTAAAACCAGATCACAGATGTGGATTACATTAGAGACTCCTGCGGTCTCCACAGAGTTGGGAAGGACTGCCTTTACTTTCTTTGCACCTTATTTATGGAACAAACTGCAGATCCAACTTAAGTTAGACACTCTGGTGTCCCTTGCCCATTTCAAAAATGTTATGGAGGGTCAATATGATGTTGTCTGTGATTGTTTCTGTTGAAATGTCTGTATGCCTAGAACTGTACATGTCGACATGTTTACACAGGGCACAGCCGTAAAAGAGATCCAGGTCTCAGTCTGTTTTCCCTGTTAAAATAAAGATTGAAAAAAAATAAAAAATAAATGGGATGGTCTCTGCGCACATTAGGGTAGAATTTGAGTTCTATAGAATGATAAAAAGTGTGGAGATGTTTCAGGAGAAATGGTGTGTTGGGGTGGCTGTCTGTATAGCAGGGGAAGATGTTTTGTATATACGTTTGTAGAAATGGTAAGGTTTTTTGGTTATTGTGATGTGTGGTGTTGTTTTGTATCGTATGTTAGAGGGAAAGGTGAGTTTGGTGCATGTATGCAGTACAGGATATATTTTGGTGTTTTATTTTTAAGGGGGTTTATGAAATAATAATGTTTCATTAAAGAAAGACCAAAAGTCAAAGTCTCTCTCTCTCTCTCTCTCACACACAGTGGTCCACAGGTCGTGCACACATGGCTAATAGATAACATAATTGTGGTGAAATTCAGCCCAAAATGAATTGCTATCTATTTCACAGAGCCTAAGGCTCCTCAGTGATCATCAGCCTGGTCCTCGCAATGCACTAGCTCTGCTCCACTGCACACTGTGGGTACCAGACAGCTACACACAGACAGCTACACACAGACAGCTACACACAGACAGAGAAACCTTCTGTTTACCACTGTCGGACTGTATTTACTGTACGCATACTATGTATAGAGTTAATGAAGTTTTCAAATGTGTGCATCCTGCAGCAGCATTTTAAACCTCTCTAATGACCGGCCATGTATTCCTGAGTAACAACACAGTAGTGTGTCACGCAGGTTTGGCAGGGCTAATAAAGCACTATTTCAACAGGTTTTCACTGTCCCTCCCGTCCCGTCCTGGCCCGATGCCGCACTGAAAGAAACTCATTGCTCTGTCTAATGGTGTTATTTTGTTAGCTAATTTACTTTTCTTTGCCTAGTTTCACACAGTGGACAGTGGGTCATTTTTCTTGCTTAATCTGTGTCCTGGGACAAAAGGACTCCTTTAGCCTTTTGCCGTTGATGCAGAAGGGACAAGAAAAAGAGTTAATTCACTGACCATGAATCGGGGGAGGCTGGATGCGTGTTCCAAACGACACCCTACCTATTCCCTGTACAGTGCACTTTTGAGCAGGGCCCATAAGGCTCCCGAGTGGCGCAGCGATCTAAGGCACTGCATCTCAGTGCAAGAGGCATCACTACAGTCCCTGGTTCAAATCCAGGCTGTATCACATCTGCCTGTGTTTGGGTGGCACACAATTGGCCCAGGATAGGCCTTCATTGTAAATAAGAATTTGCTCTTAACTGACTTGCCTAGTTAAATACATTTAAAAAAAGGCTTTGGTCAAAAGTAGTGCACTAAATAGGGAATATGGTGCCATTTGGGATGCAGATTGAATTGCTTTCTGGTGCTGGGGGTGTTTATGCGAGGGCCATTAGTAATTATCATGCTTACCATACAGCTTCTAAAAACAAATCTTTGATCAAAGATATAGATTACCGGTTGGTGCACTTTGGAAGCCATTCTTCGTGCCTTAAATAGTAGTAGTCCTAAACAGACAGTTTGGGAAGAATAAGGCCCCTTAACAGAACTTTGGAGATGTTGCTATCCTTTTTTGTCTCATAAGAGATTGCCATTTCTATAAATGGGGATACAGTATAAGACAGGTGATCTGATGTATCTTTCTGTCCATTCAACATTGGTTTAAACATGCCACAGTGCTGTTCAGTTGTGGCTGCTCACCATTAGATTTTACAACATTTATTGCAGATTCACATTTTGTATATAGCAGCACTTTCATAAATGTGAGCAATGAGCATCCTCCCAGGTCACTCACCTCACCTGCAGACCTCTTACTAAAGCACCTCCCTCCACTCTCTCTTGTTCAAATAAATGAAAATAATTAATTAAAACAGACAACCCCAGATATTCAATCAAATACAGGGGGTACCGTGCAAATAAAGAATGCCTGGTTAAATGAGTTAGGCTCTCTGATTGAGGGCAGCACAATTGACAGTGACAGGTCCCAAACAGAATCTGTCAAAGCAGTAATGGCAGTGAAGTAGGCAGATGAGCAGGTGATGGATTTGGCTGTCTGAATCTATTTCTACAGTCCGAGCGTGGAATCGGGGCAAGGTGGCCTGCATATTCACTATAATTAGCCATCAGCAGCCATTTTTGGACCCAGAAAGGCAATCTAAAAGGCAACTAGCTATCCCCCCATACCAGCACTAATGGAATTTTGAATATTTTGGAGGTGCAAATTATAATTTTGACAGGTCACTTTTGAGTGGAAGAGAAATTAAATTGTGGGGGTTGGTTGCTGAAGCAATTCTCTTGTGAGACGATTGTTAACAAACACCCATTCTTATTTACATACGCTGCCTACACAGTTTGATAAAAGGAAAGGAAACAGGACATTTTGATAAAGCGGCTTTCTAAATATATTCCACCCTCATTATTTCGAGTTACCTAAGTGGTGCTATGGAGAGCTTGAACAGACATGAAAGTCTGAGATCAGGTAAATGGGATGCACAGCTCTCGGAAACACGTGTCCTTTTTTCTTTTCAGTGTTCAGCACACATGTGAAGAGCAGAGACAGGGGCTGCCTGAGGATTAGGGTGCCATTTGGGATGCAGACAGTGTCTACATACAGAGGAACATGATGAAACACAAGGAAGTAGCTCATGTACGCTGAAAATATAAACACTCTTATATAAATTGTACATTGGGACCAGGAACATAAACAAGAACATTCTGATTTTTTGACTTCACAAAATAGCACACAAAGGATGCAATAACATCGTAAAAAAAGTTCATTCATCCATTGCCAATGTAGATTTTTTTTCAGATATCTAGGATGTTTCATTTTGTGAAATTCTGTTTCCAAATGTGGATATGCAGGCTCTTCTTTTATTCCTGCTCATCTGCTTCGGCTTTCAGGACCTGAGTCCCAAATGGCACCCTATTTCCTATATAGTGCTCTACTTTGGACCAGAGCATGAGTCAAAAGTAGTGCACTATATAGGAAATAAGGTGCCATTTGGGATGAACTCAGTCGCTGAGGAAGGGATAGTGGCCCGAGGCTTGCTGATGGATGTCAGTGACCAGGGAGCACGCCCATGCAGTGTAGGATGGAAACCAATGGAAACCATTTCCTGCTGCTGATTATAGTGTGCTTTACACGGCTGTCCCCCCACACAGGGGTCCACTGTGCCTAAACCAATCACTTTTGGGATGTTGGTGTCACTCTGACGTGGGCCTCACAGCATCACAGCAACCCCCAGTACCCCTGTGTCCCCTAGGTGGCACAGGCCAGAGGCAAGGCCCCATCAGTGGGATAGATAGACCTCATAGTAGGCCCCGCTCAACTACCATAATCCTCTGCCATCCATTCGTAGTCATGTCACAAAGGACATACATTAATGGGCAATCTGGTGTACCCCAACCCAACCTTCACACTCCCCCAGTGGCCATTGGGTCAGTAGTGAAGGCAGAGGGGGGTCTCCAACGTAGTACTACTTAGGTAGTACCTTCCTGGCCCCAGGCAGGGAGGCTCTGATGCTCAATTATATTCTACACATGGCTCCCTGGGCCCCAATCCCAGAAATAACAGTCCCTTCTGGCACCAACAATGCTGGAGCCCCAAAAAATAGGTACTTCAAGCATAACATAACAGCCTGCATCATTATGAATAATGGATTATATGGTATTATCCCAACCCTTGCCCCATACACCAAAACATGTATTTACTTGAACTGAATGATATTGTGGAATAAAAATGGGTTAATAATATGGCTAAATTGCCCACACTGAAAATCCCAGATGTTTGAGTGGTTTGAATCTAGTCCTGGCCACAGCAGAGTTGTTTGTTTTGGCAAACTGTACTGGGACCAGTCTGTGAGGAGGAAGGGGCTGCATCCCAAATGGCACTATATATTCCCTACATAGTGCACTACTTTAGACCAGAGCTATGGTCAAAAGTAGTGCACAATATAGGGAATTGGGTGCCATTTGTGATGCAGCCACGGCGAGAGCAGCTGGGACTAATAGGCAAAACCAGGGCCAGGCAGTTACCAACCACAATAACTCCCATCCCGCATCCCCGCCCTCATAAGTATCTCTCAGGGACTTGCTTCATAATGGTGCAGGGGGGATTCAGGCCAGAGGAACAGTCACTCACATTCTGAAAGCCAGTCCTTTAGGAGCTCCCAATCCACCACTGGATTAGGATTCAAGCACAGGACTCCAGGATTTCAAGATCCAAGATCAAGAGTGTGACGTTCCCCCTGGGACTCCGTAGAAGACAAGGAAGGAGAAGGAGGAAGAAGGACCAGTTCTTTCAAATGGCCGTCTATCCATGTTGATACATTACAATGGGCTACCATAGGCTTGGCAGGGTTGCATTAATTTGTATTCACCAGTCCAGTCTTTGCAATTAATTGCTTATGAAGAAAAGGGTATAAAGAAGGTAATGTAAGACATATATGATGCAGGAATAATTTCAATTGTAAATGCATATCTACATTTCTGTAATTTAGCAGACACTGTTCAGAGCGACTAAGTTTAAGTGCTTTGCTCAAAGGTATAACAACATATTTTTCACCAGTTGGTGCGAGAATTTGAACTAGCAACCTTTCTGTTACTGGCCCAAAGCTCTTAACCGCTGGTCTACCTGCTGGCCCAAGTAGAATTGAAAGCTACACTCGAATTGTGCAATCCATGTGTTCAGGTAATGTACCTTAAGAAAGCCCAGCACCTAGATGTAATAAATGCTGAAACTTACAGTTTCAGATTTACTTGGGCTAAGGCTACATTGCAGATGGATTTACTAGGTATGAGTGGATTTTGGCACTCTGCACTGTGTTCTCATTATTTATGCAGCCATTACAAACCAAACAAATTGGCACTGAGTCTGAAACTCACTTTGCAGGGCCTCCATTCATTTGCCACATTGGACCGTTGAAAACTAAAAATACATATTCAGCAACGCGCAGCGGAATAAGCGCAAACGGAATGTCTTAATCACACTAAATTCTGTCAATACATGACTGTACCTCTATCACTGTATTTTGCCCTCATAAACCACATCAATGTATTTGGTCCCCATAAACTACATTGATGTATTATATCCCCACATACCACGGCAACTGGTGACACAGTTACCCCAAAACATTTATGCAACACTATTCCTGAATTGCCATCCATGAAACGGTGGTCTATTTACACCAGCAGCTAGTCAGGATGAAAAGAAAAAGGGAATCAGCCAAACCAGGAAACTGTTTGAGTTCTATTCAGTACTCCTGACATGCAGACGTCTCACGCAATAACATTGCAAGCTGATTAGCTACAGTGAAACTCAATTTTATGTAGTGCATCTGCAGCTAGTTGCCCAACTGTGTTGTATTGTATCTCACTATTGTAATAACAGTGAAAGTGATGATGGTAGAGTTGCTTTTGGTTTCATCTCATTCATCTCATAGAAGAAGAATTAAAGGGATACCTCAGCATTTTTGCAATTATTGTTTTCAGTTTATTTACTTTCCCAGAGTCCGATTAACTCATGTATTATATTTTATGTCTCTGCGTCCAGTATGAAGGAAGTTAGAGGTAATTCTACAAGCCAATGCTAACTGTGCTAACGCTAGTTAGCAACTTCCTTCAAAACTGAAGGCAGAGGCATAAAACTGGTATCCATGAGTTAATCTGACTCGTGAAAATCTTGAAGTATTCCTTTAACTTCATGTCAGCTAACAGACATGTTGGATGAGTTCCTTTTATTTGGCGCTGATCTACTTGATCTGTAGACAGGAGGGATGGAATAGAGGAAGGGATGGAGCGAGACAGGTTACCAGATGTAAAGTACATTAATCACAATGTTCCCTAATTATTATCATATTCAAAAAGTTGTTAAACCTGAATATCGCTTATCTTGACATTTTCCACAGACAATTATATCTATATCCAGCAGCTGCGTATTTGCTGGCTGCAATTAGCTTTTGCCTGGTCAAGATCTTCACAATTTGGGGGAATAGAACTGACAAAATTTCGAGTTATCTGGTGTGTGACAGGAGCCTGGCAAGAGAGAAGGAGAGGGAGGCTGGCTTGGCACCAAGCGTGGCACGGTGGCACGTTCCGCTGTGCTGTCTGTTGCCCTTGTGCCAATGTCTTGGCTGTGTCCCAAATGGCACCCTGTTCCCTTTATAGTGCAGTACCTCTGGCCAAGAGTATTGCACTATGTAGGGAATAGGCTGCCATTTGGGAGTCAACTTCTCATTTCTCTCAGGGAGGAGACTGTCCCTGAGCATGGGACTGAACTAATGGGGAGATGGAAGCTTTTGCCATTGACTGATAAAAATCTTAGAGCAAGGCATCAGCTCTCTGGGCTCTGGGTCTTGTGTTCCGAAGCGGCAGCATCACATTTATAAGGAATAGTTTGTGAGCCTTCGTTATTTTTATCTGTAATTTACAAATGTTTCATTATTCTGATATGTGGTAGTAAAGATGTTTTAAAAAACAAAATATTGAATTAGGGATTGGCTGGCCTTGACATTTAATTGAAGGTGTTTGATTAGAAAGAGCATAACAAAATAAACAGAACAGCTAAAACTTTGCTGCCAAGCTTATTACCACAGGAACAACAAAACAGGCGAAAAGGGTTAGCAAAACAGAAAATCCCCATCATTCTCCTCCCACCCACCCACCCTCCCACCCAATGGTTTGTGACACACGACACATTTATTTGGGGCTTTTGGGGAAGAAGAGGAGACAGAGAGGGGGTGAAAAGAAGAGAACAAGAAAACCACACTGAGTCCTTTATCTCTCTCTCTCTCTCTCTCTCTCTCTCGAACAAACAGGATTTGCCCTGGAGTCCCCACTCTTCTGGGTGTGGCTAACCTCTCAGGGTTACAGGCCATGCAGGCAGCACTCTAATAAGCACCTCACACAAAAGCCCCAGTAGGCCAGTGGGAGGAGGAGAAGTGGAGGCGGAGGACGAGGGGAGAGAAGGGGAGGGGGATTGTTGGGGGCAGATGCCAGACACCAACGAGAGCAGATGGGGCTTGATGAATCCTGAAAGGAAGGAATTGAAACCCGCTGAAGTTGCCAAGCGGCCAGCCACAATTATCACCGTGCTTTTGGGTTCATTGTCAATTATAGTGGCGGTTGAAGCGAGCGGCAGCTGTGGCAGATGGCAAGGTTCCAGATAGGAGAAGGGGGTGGAGAAGAAGGGGAATTAGGGGTGGAGGGGGATATGGGACTGGGGCCATTCCCTGGAGGCTATTTCTCTCTCTCTCTCTACCTATTATCTCTCTCTCTCTCTCTCTCTCTCTCTCTCACACACACACACACACAATCTCTCTAACTTTCCTTGAACCGCATACTCATCACTGGTCCACTCTACAGAAGAACAAGACTGACAATAGTCAGCACATGACTTGCAGGGAATATTGAGGTGGAGAAATGGTGGATTACACCACACCTGAGGATGCACATCTGCCTCCCTCGATTCCAAAAATGTCAGAAATCATGTCTGCAAAAATCATGTCTTGTTCTGAACATGAGAAGTTGCACAAAAGGATATGTTAAAAAACCAATAATGACACATGAAATGTACTATGGCACCCTATATTAGGCAATGTGGTGCCATTTGGGTCACATCAGTGGTCTATTAATTCAGCATTGGGGAAAAAACCCAGCAGCAAGTATATTAAAGCCACGCTTCACCTTGTACTTTAGATTTAGTATAGATCGCCTCTGCACTCAGGCTGCAGTGTGAGAGATGGAGAGGAAGTTGGGAGATGCATGACTCTTTGGCTACATTTGTAACGTATTGATCTGGAATAAGATTGAATCAGCTGAGATGATAATGTATAGAATCACTTGGGCCTAGGTAGTGGGTCATGCTGGCTGTGGGCAAGGAGATAGACCTGGAGTAGGACTAGGGCCAATAGGATTTCTGGTCAAAAGTAGTGTACAAAATAGGGCCTGTGGCGGCCCATCCCTTAGGATTTGTCAAAAAAATGATCTGAGGCCACAGTGTCTCGCATCCACTGTGAAATTTGGTGGAGGATCTGTGATGATCTGGAGGTGCTTCAGCAAGGCTGGATTCGGGCTGATTTGTCTTTGTGATGGACACATGAATCAATCCACGTACAAGGTTATCCTGGAAGAAAACTTGCTTCCTTCTGCTCTGACAATGTTCCCCAACACTGAGGATTGTTTTTTCCAGCAGGACAATGCTCCATGCCACACAACCAGGTCAATCAAGGTGTGGATGGAGGACCACCAGATCAAGATCCTGTCATGGCCAGCCCAATCTCCAGACCTGAACCCCATTGAAAACCTCTGGAATGTGATCAAGAGGAAGATGGATGGTCACAATTCATCAAAAAAAGCAGAGCCGTTTGAATTTTTGCGCCAGGAGTGGCATAAAGTCACCCAACATCAATGTGAAAGACCTTTGGAGAGTATGCCAAGACGCATGAAAGCTGTGGTTGAAAATCAGGGTTATTCCACCAAATATTGATTTCTGAACTCTTCCTAAGATAAAACATTAGTATTGTGTTGTTTAAAAATGAATATGAACTTATTTTCTTTTCATTATTCGAGGTCTGACAGCACTGCGTTTGTTATTTTTACCAGTTGTCATTTTCTTCAAATAAATGCTCTAAATGACAATATTCTCATTTGGAATTTGGGAGAAATGTTGTCAGTAGTTTATAGAATAAAACAAAAAATGTAATTTTAGCGAAACACATACCTACAAATAGAAAAACCAGAGAAACTAATAATTTGCACTGGTCTCTTAATTTTTTCCAGAGCTGTATACAGTTGGAAGTTTACATACACCTTAGCCAAAGACATTTCAACTCAGTTTTTCACAATTCCTGACATTTAATTCTAGTACAAATTCCCAGTCTTAGGTCAGTTAGGATCACCACTTTATTTTAAGAATGTAAAATGTCAGAAAAATAGTATAGAGAATGATTTATTTCAGCTTAAATTTCTTGGATCACATTCACAGTGGGTCAGAAGTTTACATACACTCAATTAGTATTTGGTAGCATTGCCTTTAAAATGTTTAACTTGTCAAACGTTTCGGGTAGCCTTCCACAAGCATCCCACATTAAGTTGGGTGAATTTAGGCCCATTCCTCCTGACAAAGCTTGGTGTAACTGAGTCAGGTTTGTAGGCCTCCTTGCTCGCACACGCTTTTGCAGTTCTGCCCACACATTTTCTATAGGATTGAGGTCAGGGCTTTGTGATGGCCACTCCAATACCTTGACTAAAGGTATTGTACCTAAATCTCTAGCCACTTTAAATAATAGGATTGGATGTAACAAATGTATCACTAGCCACTTTAAACAATTTTGTATATAATGTTTACATATCCGACATTACTCATATCAAATGTATACACTGTACTCTAAACCATCTACTGAATCTTGCCTATGCCGTTCGCCCATCGACTCAAATCTCCAGCCACTTTAATAATTAAAATTGGATTAAATAAATGTATCACTAGCCACTTTAAACGATGCCATTTATAAAATGTTTACATATCCTACATTACTCATCTCATATGTATATACTGTACTCCATACCATCTACTGCATCTTGCCCACGTCGGTCAGCCATCGCTCATCCATATATTTACATGTACATACTCGTATTCATTCCTTTACTCTTGTGTGTATAAGGTAGTTGTTGTGAATTTGTTAGATTACTTGTTAGATACTACTGCATGGTCGGAACTAGAAGCACAAGCATTTCGCTACACTCCCATTAACATCTGCTAACCATGTGTATGTGACAAATACAATTTGATTTGATTTGATTTTGACTTTGTTGTCCTTAAGCCCATTTTGCCACAACTTTGGAAGTATGCTTGGGGTCATTGTCCATTTGGAAGACCCATTTGCGACCAACCTTTAACTTCCTGACTGATGTCTTGAGACGTTGCTTCAATATATCCACATAATTTTTCTTCCTCATGATGCCATCTATTTTGTGAAGTGCACCAGTCCCTCGTGCAGCAAAGCACCCCCACAACATGATGCTGCCACCCCCGTGCTTCACGGTTGGGAGGGTGTTCTTCGGCTTGCAAGCCTCTCCCTTTTTCCTCCAAACATAACGATGGTCATTATGGTCAAAATGTTCGATTTTTGTTTCATCAGACCAGAGGACATTTCTCCAAAAAGTACGATCCTTGTCCCCACGTGCAAGTGCAAGCCGTAGTCTGGCTTTTTTATGGCGGTTTTGGAGCAGTGGCTTCTTCCTTGCTGAGTGGTCTTTCAGGTTATGTCGATATAGGACTCATTTTACCGTGGATATAGATACAGGTACCTGTTTCATCCAGCGTCTTCACTAGGTCCTTCGCTGTTGTTCTGGGATTTATTTGCACTTTTGGCACCAAAGTACATTCATCTCTGGGAGACAGAACGAGTCTCCTTCCTGAGTGGTATGACGGCTGCGTGGTCCCATGGTGTTTATACTTGCGTACTATTGTTTGTACAGGTGAACGTGGTACCTTCAGGCATTTGGAATTTGTTCCCAAGGATGAACCAGACTTGTGAAGGTCTACAATTTCTTTTCTGAGGTCTTGGCTGATTTCTTTTGATTCTCCCATGATGTCAAGCAAAGAGGCACTGAGTTTGAAGGTAGGCCTTGAAATACATCCACAGATACACCTCCAATAGACTCAAATGATGTCAATTAGCCAATCAGAAGCTTCTAAAGCCAATTTTCCAAGCTGTTTAAAAGCACAGTCAACTTAGTGTATGTAAACTTCTGACCCACTGGAATTGTGATACAGTGAATTATAAGTGAAATAATCTGTCTGTAAACAATTGTTGGAAAAATTACTTGTGTCATGCACAAAGTAGATGTCCTAACTGACTTGCCAAAACTATAGTTTGTTAACGAGAAATTTGTGGAGAGGTTGAAAAACAAGTTTTCACTCAAGGACATTAGGAGACTTGTCCCGAAGCCCCTCCGGCGTTGTCTTGGCTGTGTGCTTAGAGTCGTTGTCCTGTTTTTAGGTGAATCTTCGCCCCAGTCTGAAGTTCTGATCGCTCTGGAGCAGGTTTTTATCAAGAATCGCTCTGTTCTTTGCTCTGTTCATCTTTCTCTCATTCCTGATTAGTCTCCCAGTCCCTGTCACTGAAAAACATCCCCAAAGCATGATGCTGCCACCACCATGCTTCACTGTAGGGTTGGTGCCAGGTTTCCTCCAGACATGACGCTTGCCATTCAGGCCAAAGAGTTCATTCATGGATTCATCAGAACATAAAATCTTGTTTCTCATGGTCTGAAAGTCTTTAGGTGCCTTTTGGCAAACTCCAAGTGGGATGGCATGTGCCTTTTACTTTTACTGAGGAGTGGCATCTGTCTGGTCACTCTACCATTAAGGCCTGATTGGTGGAGTGCTGCAGTGACGGTTGTCCTTTGAAAGGTTCTCCCATCTCCACAGAGGAAGTCTAGAGCTCTGTCAGAGTAAGCATCGGGTTCTTGGTCACCTCCGGGCCAAGGCCCTTCTCCTCCGATTGCTCAGTATGGCCAGGTGGCCAGCTCTAGGAAGAGTCTTGGTGGTTCCAAACTTCTTCCATTTAAGAATGATGGAGGCCACTGTGTTCTTGGGGACATTCAATGCTGCAGAAATATTTTGGTACCCTTCCCCAGATCTGTGCCTCGACAGAATCCTGTCTTGGAGCTCTACGGACAATTCCTTTGACCTCATGGCTTGGTTTTTTCATCTGACATGCACTGTCAACTATGGGACCTTATATAGAAAAGGTATGTGTCTTTCCAAATCATGTCCAATCAATTTAATTTACCACAGGTGGACTCTAAATCAAGTTGTAGGAACATCTCAAGGATGATCAATGAAAACAGGATGTACCTGAGCTCAATTTTGAGTCTCATACGAAAGGGTCTGAATACTTATGTAAATATGTTTTTTTTTTATCTGACAGTTGAGGACTTGTGATGTGTCTGTTTCTAGACACTCTAATGTACTTGTCCTCTTGCTCAGTTATGCACCGGGGCCTCCCTCTCCTCTATATATTCTGGTTAGATCCAGTTTGCGCTGTTCTGTGAATGGAGTAGTACACTGCGTTGTACGAGGTCTTAATTTTCTTGACAATTTCTCACATGGAATAGCCTTCATTTCTCAGAACAAGAATAGCCTGACGAGTTTCAGAAGAAAGTACTTTGTTTCTGGACATTTTGAGCCTATAATCGAAATCCTGATCCTCCAGATTCTCAACTAGTCTAAAGAAGGCCAGTTGTATTGCTTGTTTAACCAGCAGTGTTCAGCTGTGCTAACATAATTGAAAAAAGTTTTTCTAATGATCAATTAGCCTTTTAAAATGATAAACCTGGATTAGCTAACACAACATGCCATTGGAACACAGGATTGATGGTTGCTGATAATGGGCCTCTACACTTACGTAGATATTCCATAAAAAATCTGCCGTTTCCAGCTACTATAGTCATTTACAACATTAACAATGTCTACACTGTATTTCTGATTAATTTTATGCTATTTTAATGGACAAAAAATTTGCTTTTCTTTCAAAAACAAGGACATTTCTAAGTGACCCCAAACTTTTGAACAGTAGTGTATATTCGCATGATAAACCACTGTCCTAGCAGCATTTATTTGCAAAGATTGTTATTTTTGTAAAATACTTGTCTAAATGTACATGCTGTGTTTATATTTTTGTTCTGTATAATTAGCCAGCTACAGTAATTTTTAGAAACATTCAGAAATAGTTTGGGAGATTTCTTTGTAAAATTAACCATTTAACTTTGATAAGCAGCTAACTAGTTAGCTTACGGCAAGCTAGCTACTGGTTGCCAATTTCAAGTCTATCTGAACTAATATCGTCAATATTGCGATTTCAGAATGAAAGTTAACTAATTAGCTCATCATGTTTGTGACACTATGCTACCTATCCCCAGTTAGATAATGTGTTTTCACTTGTCACATCTAATCTATGCTTTTTGAGTTCTCCCTGTGCTTGTCACCGGTGTACTGGCTCGTGAGCTGGCTGCTTGTTCTAAGCTGCCAATCTGTTCAAAACAGTGGCAGCATGTGCAGCAGTGATGATTCTGTTGTTTTACATTCGCAAAAATGAAATAGGTGTATTTATGCTGTTGTTCAAATAACAGATAATAATATCAGTAACAATAATTATATATGCCATTTAACAGACTCTTATCTAAAGCGACTTACAGTCATGTGTGCATACATTTTACCATCGCGTTATATATCTTCCCAAAGAAACTACCAGAAGTTTGAAAACTTGTCATAACATTTCTGTCATGCTACTTTGTTGACAATATAACAGCTCTGGGGGACTGTGGTGCCATTTTGATGGACCCTAGCCAAAGGTGGAGTGGCATTTGGGACATATACTGAGTCTCTCACATTTCCCTACCTCACTCCCCCTCTACAGGCCAATGTGAACCATCAAACTTCACAGTCATCTGTCATGGTCTAAATTGAGAGATGAGTGAATATGTGTACAGAGGGGCAGGGAGAGTGTGTGTGTGTGTGTGTGTGTGTGTGAGGGGGTGCTCGCTTGTGTGTCAGCTATGTGTATCTATGTGTGTGTGTGTGTGTGCTATGCGTGCGTATGCGTGTGTGTGCTTGGAGTGCTTGGTTCTCCAGGCTGCTCCATGTTGACTGGGTTGTATGGTTGTGACCGTGCTGTCAGCGTAGCTAATCGCTATTGTTGGGAACGGTGGCCCCTGACCCCAGTAGTGACCCTTCACCCAGCAGATGGAGGGTTGACCCACCCGGCAACCACAAGCAAGCACGCACACAAACACCATACTATACTCCCCCCTATCTCAAACACACACAATCCTCCCTGGTCGGGCAGCCATCAGCTGTATGGAAACGCACGGAAAGCTCCCAAAGAAACAGCATGGCGAAGCAGTAGGAGGAGGATTGGCTGCTCACCACAATGAAGGGTTACAGGGCTCATTGTGGAGGGAGGCAGAGTGGCTGGAGCTGAAGAGGGGAGAGGGGAGTCTGGAGAGGGGAGTCTGGAGCAGCATGACACATTCCCATCCACAGGCAGGAGACTGGGGGGAGGAAGGGATGAGGGACTCCGCTGCTGGGGCTGGGGAGTGGAGGGGGTGGGGTGTGATGACCCCCCTAAGTTTTAAACACACAGGCACACATACACATGCACGCATTTTGCACAAAAATACACACATACACCCCTCCTCCAAGCAGATGTCACCCACAGCTCAACCAGAGTTTTCATAAGCATTCAATCATTATCAAAGTCCACCATCCTGCTTCTACTCACATTGGGTGTCATTCTGTGTTTAATCGAAGAGTTTGCAATGTGTCATTCGGTTTAGTCTGTTTTCATCTCCTTAATTCAGATAAATCCCAGATTGTCCCTTTAAATTCAGTTTATTAGTCTCTGTCTAGAGCCCACAAAAAGACCCTGTCCCTATCTCTGTGCTAGACCTGGATTCAAATGATATATCTCTCGTCTGCCTGGAGTGGCAGATGGGTATGACGTGGGTGTGAGTATTCTATTGGTTTCATTGTGCCGTGCAAGCTAAATCAAGCATTTGTATTTGAACCCAGGTCTGCTCTGTGCTGCCTGCCTTTAACTGTTAACATCCTTTAATGAGAGCCTAATGTATTTATTTGTATGCACAGAACTGTTAAGGAAAGTCAACATGCAATCTGGCAGTGTGCTTTCAAATTAATTACAGCGAGCTGGGTGTATTTCATTAAACCTGTTACAAAAGGAGGATTCAACAGGCTTAGATCTAATCCCAACTGTTGTTTTGTTGTAGCAACATACTATTTATTCTGCTATGGACACTTGTCCAGTCACAGATGATTTATCGAGCAACAGTATGTACACTCACAGTTACGTGATTGGACAAGAGATTTGTACAATCAGACAAAGTTAGTCCAACTCCAGTAACAGACTATTGTCTGGGCACAGATGATTATCACTGGTTGCACCCCAAATGACACTCTATATGCTATATAGGGCACCGTATACCCTATATAGTGCACCCTGGTCAAAAGTTGTGCACTATGTAGGAAATGGGGTGCCAGCGCATAGGATGCCATTTGGGACACAGCCCCTTTCACAGGTGATGTGCAGTCATAAACAACTTCCTTCTGCCAGAAGGTTTGTGCAACAGTCAAACATACTGTAGAGGGATTGCCCATTACCCCCAGCAGAGGCGTGTCTAGCAAGTTGGAATCTGCACTTCAAATCCACATCAAAATCTGTTAGAAAATGCATAGAAAACAAATAGAGACAGACAAACAGACAGACAAGCAGATGGCATGTCTGCACTTCTGTATGTCTCCCTGCTCCCCCCTCTGGTGTCCCAACATGGTACAATTTGAAGTAAACAGCTTCCAACCACCCTCCACCCTTCATACTGTATGCAGCTCATAGTTATAATGAATTACACCCTAGACCCACTTCAATTTGCATACCGTCCCAATAGATCCACAGACGATGCAATCGCCATCGCACTGCACACTGCCCTATCCCATCTGGACAAGAGGAATACCTATGTAAGAATGCTGTTCATTGAGTACAGCCTTCAACACCATAGTACCCTCCAAGCTCATCAATAAGCTTGGAGCCCTGGGGCTGAACCCTGCCCTGTGCAACTGGGTCCTGGACTTCCTGAAAACATCACCTCCACTATGCTGATCCTCAAAACAGGGGCCCCACAAGGTGTGTGCACAGCCCCCTCCTGTACTCCCTGTGTGGTGAAGGTAGAAAACAACACCTCCACTATGCTGATCCTCAAAACAGGGGCCCCACAAGGTGCGTGCACACCCCCTCCTGTACTCCCTGTTCAACCATGACTGCGTGGCCACGCACGCCCCCAACTCAATTGTCATGTTTGCAGACGACACAAGAGTAGTAGGCCTGATTACCAACAATGACGAGACAGCCTACAGGGAGGAGGTGATGCCAGGAAAATAACCTCTCTCTCAACTTCAACAAAAGGAAGGAGCTGATTGTGTATTTCAGGAGACAGCTGAGGGAGCACGCCCCATCCACATCGATGGGACCATATTGGAGAAGGTGAAAAGCTTCAAGCTCAGCGTACACATTACTGACAATATGAAATGGTCCACCCACACAGAGAGTCTGGTGAAAAAAAGTGGAACAGCGCCTTTTCAACTTTAGGAGGCTGAAGAAATTTGGCTTGGCCCCTAAGACCCTCCAAACTTTTACAGATGCACCATTGAGAGCATCCTGTCAGGCTGTATCACCGCCTGGTACGGCAACTGCACCGCCCGCAACCTCAGGGCTCTCCAGAGGGTAGTGCGGTCTGCCCAACACATCACCGGGGACACACTGCCTGCCCTCCAGGACACCTGCAGTCCCCAATGTCACAGGAATGCCAAAAAAGATAATCAAGGACATCAACCACCCGAGCAACGGCCTGTTCACTCTGCAATCATCCAGAATGCGAGGTCATTTCAGGTGCATCAAACCTGGGACAGAGAGACTGAAAAACAGCTTCTATTTCAAGGCCATCAGACTGTTAAACAGCCATCACTAGCCGGCCTCCATCCAGTACCCTGCCCTGAACTTAGCCACTGTCACTAGCCGACTACCACCCAGTTACTCAAACCTGCCCTATGTACATAGACATGGAATCACTGGTCACTTTAATAATGTTTACATACTGTTTTACTAACGTCATACTGTATTCTAGTCAATGCTACTCCAACATTGCTTGTCCTAATATTTATATATTTCTTAATTCCATTCTTTTACTTTGAGATTCGTGTGTAGTGCTGTGAATTGTTAGGTACTAATGCACTGTTGGAACTAGGAACACAAGCATTTTGTTACACCCGCAATAACATCTGCTAAATATGTGTATGTAACCAATAACATTTTATTTTATTTGAATTATGAATGAGAAAGACGCCTTTCTTTTTCTTTTATTCTTTCTTTTTTCCTTATTCCCCTCTCATCTCTTTCTTTATCTCCATTGTCTCTATTCCCCTCATAATTTCCTCCCACCTCTTTCTCTCTCATCTTTCTTTTTGCTCTATTTCTCACTCTATCCCCCACTCTCTCTCTCTCTCTCTCTCTCTCTCTCTCATAATAGAGAGTCTCCTTGTGGTGCTCTCTCATACCTGCTCTCAGTCTCTGCAGTGGTCCTGATCTGAAGACTTATCTGCTTAAGAAGTATTCCTGGTGGAAGGCAATCCCATACAGCTTATGGGCAGATAGAGCAGGATTCCTGTTGGCCAAGAGTTAATTGCCTAGATAAGGACTTTCTCCTCAACATATCGATTTGGCTCAGTCTGTACAACTACGGTTCAAATTCACAATGGAGGCCAAAATGCTCACCCCATAGTGTGTGCTGAAAAAGTGTGCTACTATTGCTTTTGCTTTTTAAAAAACAGAATGATTTTTTTCTGACTGTATACAATGTAGGACAGAGCAACATTCTCTAGTTAAAGGCAATAGATTGTGACAGTACTTGACTTGCATTAATGTCAATGAAATACTTTTGCTCAAAAATATAGTTACATGCATGGATGACTAAAAGAGTAAACATTACATTATGGTGGGATAGTTACTTAATTTCTCTACTGTAAGCTAACTCCAATGTCGTTTTAGAGAATTTGGCAGTAAAACCGGCCTCACAACAAGCACGCCAGCCCAGGACCTCCACATCCGGCTTCTTCACCTGTGGGATTGTCTGAAACCAGCCACCCGGACAGCTGATGAAACTGTGGCTTTTCACAACCGAAGAATTTCTGCAAAAACTGTCTGAAACCATCTCAGGGAAGCTCATCTGCGTGCTCGTCGTCCTCACTAGGGTCTTGACCTGACTGCAGTTTGCCGTCCTAACCGACTTCAGTGGGCAAATGCTCACCTTGGACACTAGCACACTGGAGAAGTGTGCTCTTCATGGATGAATCCAGGTTTCAACCGCAGATGACAGACAGCGTGTATGGTGTTGTGTGGGCGAGCGTTTTGCTGATGTCAACGTTGTGAACAGAGTCCCCAATGGTGGTGGTGGGGTTATGGTATGGGCAGGCATAAGCTATGGACATCGAACTCAATTGCATTTTATCGATGGCAATTTTAATGAACATGAAATCCGTCACGAGATCATGAGGCCCTTTGTCATGCTATTCATCCGCCGCTATCACCTCATATTTCAGCATGATATTGTACGGCACCATGTCGCAAGTATCTGTACACGATTCCTCGAAGCTGAAAATGTCCCAGTTCTTCCAGGCCTGCATACTCATCAGACAAGTCAGGCATTTAGCCTGTTTGGAATGCTCTGGATCGACATGTACGACAGCGTGTTCCAGTTAACTTCTTAGGGAGTGGCAGCTGAGGTGTCGCATTTGGAGAGTCTGGCATGCCCAAAATAAAAGGCCTGCTACTCAGGCCCAGAAACTAGGATATAAACTAGGAAACCAGGATACAATTAGCTTTATTTTATAGGAAACACTCTGAAGTTTCTAAGAGTGTTAAAATATTGTCTGTGAGTATAACAGAACTGATATAGCAGGCGAAAACCCCGAGGAATTTCTGTCCTGGAAAAAGTGTTTTTGACACATTGCCTCATTTTGAACCCCTCCCTATTGAAAACAGCCATATCTGGGAGTAAGATTGCAGTACCTATTGCTTCCACTGGATGTCAACAGTCTCTAGACAGTGTTTGGTGATGTTGGGTTGCTCTGGATGGTAATAGAAGAAGAATATCGAACTAGTCACAGGATGTAAACAGAAGAGGAGGCGCGGTCACGTGCTCGTGCGCGCTATGGTTTTTTTTCCTTTCCAATCACCCAGTTTATAATCCGGTTGAAATATTATAGTAAATATACATAAAAGTGTTCCTAAGGATACATTATCAATGATGTTTGATTGTTCTTGGACAAGTGTATAGGTTGAACGCGTTCTTTTCACGGTTCAATGGGCGAGTGGACGCTGTATTTTATGAACATAACGCACCAACCAAACGGAGATTTGTGGATATAATAAATGACTTTTTCTAACAAAAGAACCATTGGATGTCTTCGTTGGACACTTGGGAAGCCCTCATTGAAACGTGAGGAGACCTATATACTTTTCCTTAAACAAATCAAATACCAGTTAAAATGCATCTCTAGCTATCCTTTTATGAATATTAGCAATAATATTTCACTCGGATGGTCACCTATACCTTATATAAGTAAAATAAAGTGGGGCCCTCCAGCCAGACTCTCGCCCGAGAAAACATGTTGACATTTCCTGTACCTATTCGTTGTGTTTGTTGTTGTTTTCAGTAATTGTTTTCAGTATCCTAATTTTGTCTTCTAATTTGATATAATATTAACATGATTCCGTTGGAGGGGGTGGCTGCCATTTTAACTTCTTAGGGAACGGCTCCCGAGGTGACGGTTTTGGCGTGCCCAAAGTAAAATGCCTCCCACTCAGGCCCAGAAAATAGGATATGCACATAATTACTACTATTGGATAGGAAACACTCTGAAGTTTCTAAAAGTGTTAACATAATGTCTGTGAGTGTAACAGAACGGATATAGCAGGCGAAAACCAGAGAAAAATCCATCCAGAATTAGTGACCTTTGCTCTGTTTGACAGTCTCCCTATTCATTTCAAAGGCAAGCAGCTCCGAGATTTCAGTACCTATGGCTTCCACTAGATGTCAACAGTCTCTATACAAATCCAGGAAACGGTGGCCCTGACCAGAACAGATAGGGAGAGGAAATGGCCAAGGGAGCTCAGATGTCAACAAGCTTTTTCGGGCGCGCAACCGAGTGCGTGCTCCACTGTTTTTTCCTTTCTTATCGTTCAGGCTATAATCCGGTTTAAATATTATTTGTTTGTAGAAATATGATAGGTATAATTTCAACGTGTTCTCTTCACAGTTCTATGGGCGACTCGACGGTGGATTTTATGAACATAATGCGCCAACCAAACTGAGATTGATGGATATAATAAATTACTTTTTCTAACAAAAGAAGCATGGATTGTCTTCGTTGGACACTTGGGAAGCCCTCAGCAGAAGTTCATCAAAGGTAATCGATTTTATATTAGAGATTTTATGCGTTTTGTGAGACCCGCTTTGGTTTATGGATTTATGCTAATGCGTAAATATTAGAGGTGCTACCCTCAAACAATCAGAGCTTTTGATGACTATGCAACAATTGTATATTTATGAATGCGCCCCACTCCCTAAGTAGTTAAGAGGTTAAAGGCTCCTAACCAACTTTGCTATTTTGTTCGCATTTTCTGTAACTCATTTTGTACATAATGTTGCTGCTACCATCTCTTATGACCGAAAAGAGCTTCTGGACATCAGAACAGCGGTTACTCAACTCGAACTGGATGAAGATTTTTTATTTATTGAGTCCGACTCGAAGGATATACTGCTTCCCGTAGACCAGGCCCCCATCCTGTCATTCGCCTGAATAAAATATGGAAATACAGGGGGCGGATGTCTTAGTACCTTGTGAGAATTTGTTGGCGAGTGAGTAAGCCACCACTACCCTCGGTATTACTGGCCAACGTGCAATCATTGGAAAACAAAAGGGACAATCTACGATTAAGAATATTCTACCAACGGGACATTAAAAACTGTTATATATCTTATGTTTCACTGAGACTTGGCTGAATGACAACATGGATTATATAGAGCTGGCTGGCTTCTCCATTTTTCGGCAGGACAGAGCAGATACGTCTGGTAAGACGAGGGCCGAGGGTGTGTGTCTATTTGTCAATAACTTCTGGTGCACGATGTCTAATATCAAAGAAGTCTCGTGGTAAATTTCACCTGAGGTAGAATACCTCATGATAAACTGTAGACCACATTATCTACCAAGAGAGTTCACATCGTAGCTGTCTATTTACCACCACAAACTGATGGTGGTACTAAGGCTGCACCAAACGAGCTGTGAGCAAACAAGAACATGCTCATTCAGAAGCGTGGACTTTAATGCAGGCAAACTTAAATCCATTCTACCTCATTTCTACCAGCAAGTCACATGTGCATCCTGAGGACAAAAAACTCTAGACCACCTTTACTCCACACATAGAGACGCATACAAAGCTCTCCCTCGCACTCCATTTGGCAAATCTGACCATGATTCTATTAGGAGGATGTACCAGTGACTCGCTCAATACAGAAGTCTAACCTAAAGGACTGTTTTGCTAGCACAGACAGGAATATGTTCCGGGACGCATCCAATGGCATTGAGGAGTTTACCAGCTTCATCAATAAGTGCATTGACGACGTCGTCCCCACAGTGACACTCCGTACATTTCCCAACCAGAAGCCATGGATTACAGGCAACATCTGCATCGAGCTAAAGGCTAGAGCTTCCACTGTCATGGAGCGGGACACTAATCAGAACGGTTATATGAAATCCTGCTATGCCCTCAGATGAACTATCAAACAGGCAAAGCATCAATACAGGACTAAGTTAGAATCCTACTACACCGGCTCTGACGCTCATCGGATGTGGCAGGGCTTGAAAACTATTACGGACTACAAAGAGAAACCCAGCTGCGAGCTTCCCAGTGACGCAAAACTACCAGACGAGCTAAATGCCTTTTATGCTCGCTTTGAGACTAGAAACACTGAATTATGCATGAGAGCACCAGCTGTTCCGGACGACTGTGTGATCACGCTCTCTGCAGCCGATGTGAGCAAGACCTTTAAACTGGTCAACATTCACAAAGCCACAGAGCCAGACGGATTACCAGGACATGTACTCAAAGCATGCGTGGAACAACTGGCAAGTATCTTCACTGATATTTTCAACCTCTTCCTGGCCGAGTCTGTAATACCTACATGTTTCAAACAGACCACCATAGTCCTTGTGCCCAAGATAGCTTAGGTAACCTACCTAAATGATTACCACCCCGTAGCTATGAAGTGGTTTGAAAGACTGGTCATTGCTTACATCAACACCATCATGCCAGAAACCCTAAACCCACTCCTAATTCGCAAACTGCCCCAACAGATCCACAACATCAATCATCCTCCACATTGCCCTTTCCCATCTGGACAAAAGGAACACATATGTGAGAATGCTGTTCATTGACTACAGCTCAGCATTCAACACCATATTTCCCACAAAGCTCATCACTAAGCTAAGGACCCTGGAACTAAACAATTCCCTCTACAACTGGATCCTGGTCTTCCTGATGGGCTGGTCCCAGGAGGTAAGGGTAGGCAACAACACATCTGCCACGCTGATCCTCAACACTGGGGCCCCTCAGGGGTGCCTGCTGTCCCCTCCTGTACTCCCTGTTCACCCACGACTGCATGGCCAAGCTCGACTCCAACACCATCATTAAGTTTGCTGACGACACAACAGTGGAAGGCCTGATCACTGACAAATGCCTCTCTCTCAATGTGAGTAAGACAAAGGAGCTGATTGTGGACAATAGGAAAAGGAGTGCTGAACAGGCCCCCATTAACATCGACGGGACTGAAGTGAAGCGGGTAGAGAGTTTCAAGATCCTTGATGTCCACATCACCAACAATCATGGTCCAAACACACCAAGACAGTTGTGAAGAGGGCACGACAACACATTTTCCCCCTCAGGAGACTGAAAGTTTTGGCATGGGTACCCAGATCCTCAAAATGCTGCACCCTCAAGAGCATCCTGATTGATTTCATTACCGCCTTGTATGGCAACTGCTCAGCATCTGACCGGAAGGCACTACAGAGGGCCTTGTGTACGGCCCAGTACATCACTGGGGCCAAGCTTTCTGACATCCAGGACCTATATACTAGGCGGTGTCAGAGGAAGGCCCAAAAATCGACAAATGTGGTGGATTGAGACGCAGCCCTGCAGATGTCTCTAGCATAAACAGACATATTTTTATTGGTATTTTTTATTATGCTGATAACATTTCCACAGGGGCAAGGACATTGACTCTAGGGGGTTAATACTGAGTTCATGTCACCACTTTACAATGGGAGTAGGCTATTTTGATGTGCCCGTGAAGAGGAGCTGAGCGCGCCATTTGTATTGAATAGGCCTACATCAAGTAGCCTAGGCCTTACACTGGAAAGTTTTTGTAAGACATTAGCTTACATTTACTGATTGATTAATCTATCATTCTACACGGTGGCACGTAGCCTGGCGGTTAAGAGCATTGGCCCAGTAACCAAAAGGTTGCTGGTTCTAATCCCAGAGCCGACTATGTGAAAAATCTGTTGATGTGGTCTTGAGCAAGGCACTTAATCCTCATTGATCTGGATAAGAGCATCTGCTAAAATAAAAAACGAGCAACAATATCATATTTAGCAGTAGTGTATATTATATAAGTTGAAATACTTGATTTTCTGTACTTTACTTTACTATTTATATTTTTGACAACTTTTACTTTTACTTCACTACATTCCTAAAGAAAATTCCAAAAGTACTCATTACATTTTTAATGCTTAGCAGGACAGGACAATTGTTTAATTCACACACTTATCAAGAAAACATCCCTGGTCATCCCTACTGCTTCTGATCTGGCAGACTCACTAAACACCTGCTTCGTTTGTAAATGATGTCTGAGGGTTGGAGCATGCCCCTGGCTGTCAGTACATAAAAATAAAAAAATATAAATGATGCCATCTGGTTTGCTTTATATAAGGAATTTGAAATGATCTATACTTTTACTTTTGATACTTAAGTATATTTTAGCAAGTAAATTTACTTTTGATATCAAATACTTTTAGACTTTTACTCCAGTAGTATTTTACTGGTTTACATTTTCTATTAAGGTATCTTTATTTTTACTCAAGTTTGAAAATGGGGTACTTTTTACACCACTTTTAGACATCTCACTTCCTCAGGCAGTGAATAATATAGCCAATAGGCCAATATGCACAAAGATGTCAGCAAATTCTCTCAAGAAACAAAAATAAATCTGATCATTCTGGATCCTATTTTGACACATTGACACACATTCTTGACACAAAATGTCAATCATGCCTTTCCTGGATATGTTAGATTAAATAGCTTACTTTTGTATTATAGGCTACCATCTCAGTTGTCTTAAAAGCTTTTTGATATTGGCAATTACTTTAATGACTATTCCACTGGCAAAGTAGGCAAACAACAAACTGTGAGCCATCATATCAGTGCATAAAATACATAACTAATGGAAAGCATTTTAATTTAGAATTGTGTAAAATTTGTGCGGGTGAGGTGTAAAAAGTATTGTTGTCCATTAGTAATGAGAAACCACCTGGTATTGACAACTTAGATGGAAAGGATGGTAAAGGACTACAGTACCAGTCAAAAGTTTGGACACCCCTATCCATTCAAGGGTTTTTCTTTATACATATTTTTACAATTTTCTACATTGTAGAGTAATAGTGAAGACATCAAAACTATGAAATAACATATATGGAACCATAAAAGTGTTAACCAAATCAAAATATATATTATTTTTGAGATTCTTCAAAGTAGCCACCCTTGAAGACCATAATGCACATTCTTGATATTCTCTCAACCAGCTTCATGAGGAATGCTTTTCCAAGTCTTGAAGGAGTTCCCACATATGCTGAGCACTTGTTGGCTGCTTTTCCTTCACTCTGCTGTCCAACTCATCCCAAACCATCTCAATTGGGTTGAGGTCAGGTGATTGTGGAGACCAGGTCATCAGACTTTTTTCAAAAAACATTTCTTTAACAACAAATTCTTATTTCCAATGACGCCTACACCGGCCAATCCTGGGCCTATTGCCCAATCACAGCCGGTTGTGGTACAGCCTGGATTCAAACCAGGGTGTCTGTAGTGACGACTCAAGCACTGAGATGAAGTGTTTTTGATCGCTGCGCCACTCGGGTGCAGCACTCCATCGTCCTTCTTGGTCAAATAACCCTTACACAGCCTGGAGGTGTGTTTTGGGTCATTGCGCTGTTGAAAAACAAATGATAGTCCCACTAAGCGCAAACCAGACAGGATGGCGTATCGCTACAGAATGCTGTGGTAGCCATGCTGGTTAAGTGTGCCTTGAATTCTAAATAAATCACAGACAGTGTCACCAGCAAAGCACCCCCACACCATCACACCTCCTTCTCCATTCTTCATGGTGGGAACCACACATGTGGAGGTCATCCGTTCACCTACTCTGCGTCTCACAAAGACACAGCGGTTGGAACCAAAAATCTCAAATTTGGACTCATCAGACCAAAGGACAGATTTCCACCGGTCTAATGTCCATTGCTCATGTTTCTTGGTCCAAGCAAGTCTCTTCTTCTTATTGGTCCTTTAGTAGTGGCTTCTTTGCAGCAATTTCATGACCTCAGACCAGTAAGGAAGCCAAAGTCATTCCGCTAACCAAGAATGGTAAGGCACCCTTTACTGGGTCTAACAGCCGACCAATCAGCTATCTGATGACTTTTTGAAAAAATGTGTTTGACCAGAGGCAATGCTATTTCTCTGTAAACAGGTAAACAACATACTTTCAGCATGCTTATAGAGAGAGGCATTCAACATTACTGTCAACTGGTTGAAATAGATTTATAAGAAGAAGAATGTGGGAGCTGTACTGTTAGATTTTAGTGCAAACTTTATTATTGGCCAAAACCTGTTGCTTTTCAACCTCTGGCATACTGTGAATTCACAGCTATCTATTTAATAGAATACAGAGGGGTTTCTTTAATGGAAGCGTCTCTAATAGAGCTAGCTAGCTAATAGCTCTGGAACAGGGTGTCAATCGGCTGTTCTGTCGCTCGTGCAGCCGATCGACACCCTAGACCAAAGCTAGCTAGCTCGCAAATTGCTCTTAGTACAAAACACTAATAGTTTAAGAAATGACAAAAGTTTTTCTGCTATAACAAGCTTGGCTAGCCAACTAGATATGTGATCGCTAACATTAACTAGCTAGCTAGCTAAAAGGATGACAAATGCTAGCTAAATACAGCTAGCTAGATAGCTAGCTACTCTATTAGCTAGCATGATATGGTATTTTACAAAGTCTAGTTAACTAGCAAGCTTGTATAGCTTATGCCACAGATAAGAGGTGCGCTAGCTAGTTCTAAAATAGTTACTTATACTGTTGACGTTAGCTATGCTAGTAACTCCTTTCATTCTCCCTGCTCGTTCTCTTCCGTTGCACAGTCGCACGTCCGTGCTCTTGTCCCCCGAGCTGCCATGCTGACTGCGCTGGATTGATGCTAGAAAAACTTTAGCTAGCTGATTGTTGCTAGACTAGCAGTTTACATTTAGCTAGCCAAGACTTCTAGCTCAGACAATAAACATATTTCAATAATGTAGCTAACACTAACTTGCCTTATCTATCTTTTTATTGCTTTGTAGACACTCCGTCTTGTCCTCATGCAGTGACAGTGGTGATTGAAACTGGGCTGAGTATGAGGAGAAAGTAAGAAAAATTATCTCAGAAAAGCTGCAGATTGATCATAGAAAGATTGAGGTGGAGTGCGCCACAAGTCTGATAAACCTGTAACCAGCCCAGGTGGAAAACCCGATAGTGGTCAAGTTCCTGGGGTTTAAGGACAAGATGGCTGTTCTGGAGAGAGCCAAGAACTTGAGAGGAACCAATATCTTCCTTAACGAGGACAACTCGGAAGCTGTGCGCCAAATGGGAAAGAACTTATCCCAGCCATAAAAGCTGCCAGAGACCTTGAGGACATTGCTCACATCCGCTACGACAGGCTTATTGTCTACCCTCCCTTCCAAAAGACTGGGAGGAGAGACGCATACATCAACTGACACTCAAAAGGGCCTTATTGTCCAACCTTTTTAGCCAAACAATGTTCTTTTCAAGCTTTGTGTTTTCATGATTTTTATATTATGTCTATATCCATTAAGCTACCCAGGAAAGGGCTTAGCCCATATTAATAAACAGTGCCTACGGACAGTAGTCAGACCCCTTGACCTTTTCCACATTTTGTTACGTTACAGCCTCATTCTAAAATGGATAAAATAAATACTCAGCGATCTACACACAATAAAATTTAAAACAGAAATACCTTAATTACATAAAGATTCAGACCCTTTGCAATGAGACTCAAAATTGAGCTCAAGTGCATCCTGTTTCCATTGATCATCCTTGAGATGTTTCTACAACTTGATTGGAGTGCACCTGTGGTAAATTCAATTGATTGTACATGATTTGGAAAGGCACACACCTGCCTATATAAGGTCCCACAGTTGACAATGCATGTCAGAGCAAAAACCCAGCCAGGAGGTCAAAGGAATTGTCTGTAGAGCTACATGTCAGGATTTAGTCAAGGCACAGATCTGGGGAAGAGTACCAAACATTTCTGCAGCATTGAAGGACCCCAAGAACACAGTGGTCTCATCATTCTTAATAGTGACTCTGACAGAGCTACAGAGTTCCTCTGTGGAGATGGGAGAACCTTCCAGAAGGATGACCATCTCTGCAGCACTCCACCAATCAGGCCTTTATGGTGAAATGGCCAGACAGAAGCCACTCCTCAGTAAAAGGCACATGACAGCCCGCTAGGAGTTTGCCAAAAGGTACCAAAGGCACATGAGAAACAAGATATTCTGGTCTGATGAAACCAATATTGAACTCTGATTGCCAAGCGTCACGCCTGGAGGAAACCTGGCACCATCCCTTCGGTGTAGCATGGTGGTGGCAGCATCATGCTGTGGGGTTGTTTTTCAGTGGCAGGGACTGGGAGACTAGTCAGGATTGAGGGAAAGATGAACAGAGCAAAGTACAGAGAGATGAAAATCTGCTCCAGAGCACTCAGGACTTCAGACTGGGGCGAAGGTTTACCTTCCAACAGGACAACGACCCTAAGCAAACATCCAAGACAACACAGGAGTGGCTTCGGGAAAAGTCTTTGAATGTCCTTGAGTGGCCCAGCCAGAGCCCGGACATGAACCTGACCGAACATCTCTGGAGAGACCTGAAAATGTCTGTGCAGCGACACTCCCCATCCAACCTGACAGAGCTTGAGTGGATCTGCAGAAAAGAATGCGAGAAATTCCCCAAATACAGGTGTGCCAAGCTTGTAGCGTCGTACCCAAGAAGAATCAAGGTTGTAATCTCTGCCAAATATGCTTCAACAAAGTACTGAGTAAAGGGTCTGAATACTTATGTAGATGTTATGTGTATGAAATTTGTAAACATTTCTATAAACCTGTTTTTGGTCAAGGGGTCTGAATACTTTCAGAATTCACTGTATGCTTGCATTATTTGACCATGTAGAGGAAAATGTTTTGTCTAAGAATAACAATAGCTTTCACAGCTTTGCTTTAACACCTAAGTATTGCATTTGAATATTCTATTAAATTGGAATTGAATTATAAAACTGAATGCAGTATTCATTAAATTCAGTTCCAAACCATGAAATACATTTATGAATTTAATTATTCAATTTGTATATTACAAATAAAACAATATTGCATTCAAATTCAATATCTAAATACAAATAAAAAATATTTAATTAAAATACAGTTTCTGTTGGCACTGAAATCGCTCCAAACACATCATCAGACTTCTAGGATATCAGAGAGCGTCACTCAAAAGTTTCATTCTCAAAAACCAGAACATTTTTATTGAAGATAATTGGATTTCTGAGCGATATGACTGGTCTCTGTTTTTGCATCAATCTGCTGTGTTACGAGCATATTTTGGAGATCAATTGGATAAGGTCAGGCCGTCTGTCTGTGGAGTTGCAAGTCAAATTATAAAAAAAAGGACAAAGTCAGAGTCCTTTAGAAGACAAAGTCTGAAATACAGAAAAGAGAGCAGGAAATAAGATAGGTGTCATGAATTCCGCATTAGACTAGAACTTGCATGAAATGTCAAGAGCCCTATTGCTGCGGGCAGAATATAATTGATGACGTATGACATTTACGGAAGCAACAGACAGAGATCTCATGCCTTGTTCAGTCTCAAATCAATGCCGCTCCATGAATGCAGATGCGTTCAGATGCCTGCCCAACTTGTCATAACAAAAAATGATGCAATACGGAACCTTGGACTATGTGGACTTAAATATATATGTTTAGATTTATGGGAAGGCAAAAAATGGGTGAGGCTGACTTTGGTGTGAGGCACAGACGTTAAAATAAAAAAACAAGGTTGGGTTTTGAGTTTGATCTGATATGCAAGCTAATTGTAGAGTTTGGGTATATTTTAACTCGAATGCTGTTGTACCATCCTTCTAGAGGATGTAAATCAAAACTAATGGAATTTATGATTTAACCAAAAATATTGACGGATCTAATGTGGGGATAGGATAGGATAAAGGATTGACACAGTATGTGTTAATAACCTGTCTAGGTTATCTACTGGAGTAGGCCTATACAAATCTATAACAATTGGTGTTACTATCTTTTTGACACCATTTAAACCATGAATCTCATTTAAAAAAAAATGTCCGATACACATCGGCAAATGGGTTAGGTGTTGGTCAACAGGGTCTGTTGACTATGGTAGCGTATGGTTGGCAGGTTAACACTGAGTTAAACATTTTATAGCCGAAGTTCATCAGTAGAGCCAAAATCTCTAAGCGAGAAGTATATTATGTTTTTACAAAATCTATATACGCTACACTTTCTGTATTTTTCTTCCCTAATGCTATAGGCTTATATGTGTAAAACAGACGAAGTGATAGAGCGATGACCCTGGTGTTAAAAATACTAAAAAGCGAAGAAAGGAAAAAATGTTATTATGATAAATCTGCTGTCAGGATGAAATGGATCCATCATGTATCTACAGTGCCTTCAGTAAGTATTCACACCCCGACATTTTTTGTTGTGTTACAGCCTGAATTTAAAATGGATTACATTTAAAATGTTTTTGTCACTGGCCTACACACAATACCCCATAATGTCAATGTGGAATAACGTATTTCAAAATTTTTACAAATGAATAAAAAACGAAAAGCTGAAATGTCTTGTGTCAATAAGAGTGGCATTGACTAAAATATAGTAGAATAGAATACAGTATACAGTTGAAGTCAGAAGTTACACCTTAGCCAAATACATTTCAACTCAGTTTTTCACAATTCCTGACATTCAATCCTAGTAATAATCCCCTGTTTTAGGTCACTTAGGATCACCACTTTATTTTAAGAATGTAAAATGTCAGAATAATAGAAGAGAGAATTATTTATTTCAGCTTTTATTTCTTTCATCACATTCCCAGTGAGTCAAAAGTTTTCATACACTCAATTAGTATTTGGTAGCATTGCCTTTACATTTTTAAATTGGGTCAAACGTTTCAGGTAGCCTTCCACAAGCTTCCCACAATAAGTTGGGTGAATTTTGGCCCATTCTTCCTGACAGAGCTGGTGTAACTGACTCAGGTATGTAGGCCTCCTTGCTCGCACATGATTTTTCAGTTTTGCCCACTAATTTTCTATAGAATTGAGGTCAGGGCTTTGTGATGGCCAGTCCAATACCTTCACTTTGTTGTCCTTAAGCCATTTTGCCACAACCTGAGAAGTATGCTTGGGTTTCATTGTCCATTTGGAAGACCCATTTGCGACAAAGCTTTAACTTCCTGACTGATGTCGAGATGTTTCTTCAATATATCCACACAATTTTTCCTTCCTCATGATGCTATCTATTTTGTGAAGGACTCGTTTTACTGTAGATATAGATGCTTTTGTACCCGTTTCCTACAGCATCTTCACAAGGTCCTTTGCTGTTGTTCTGGGATTGATTTGCACTTTTCGCTCCAAAGTACGTTCATCTCTGGGAGACAGAACGCTTCTCTTTCCTGAGCGGTATGACGGCTGCGTGGTCCCATTGTGTTTATACCTCCATACTATTGATTGTACATATGAACGTGGTACCTTGAGGCATTTGGAAATTGCTTCCAAGGATGAACCAGACTTGTGGAGGTCTACAATTATTTTTCTGAGGTCTTGGCAGATTTATTTTGATTCTCCCATGATGTTAAGCAAAGAGGCACTGAGTTTGAAGGTAGGCCTTGAAATACATCCACAGGTACACCTCCAATTGACTCAAATGATGTCAATTAGCCAATCAGAAGCTTCTAAAGCCATTACATAGTTTTCTGGAATTTTCCAATCTGTTTAAATGCACAGTCAACTTAGTGTATGTAAACTTCTGACCCACTGGAATTGTGATACAGTTAATTATAAGTGGAATGATCTGTCTGTAAACAATTGTTGGAAAAATGACTTGTGTCATGCACAACGTAGATGTCCTAACCGAATTGCCATAGTTGTTTGTTAACAAGAAACTTGTGGAGTGGTTGAAAAACAAGTTTTAATGACTCCAACCTAGGTGTATGTAAACTTCCGACTTCAACTGTATCTTAAAAGCAGTTTACACCATGGGTCTGAGAGTATTTTGCACTTCTTACTCTATGTGGCCTATCTCTACGAAGCCCTTGGCTGGATTTGGAATCAACAAGTGTTTTACCTGGGAAATTAATCATCCATACCAACCCCTGCAATTAGAAATGAACAACAAAATGTATGATTATTAGACACCACTAGCTGAAGTAATAAACACTAAAAAGGGATAGCTCTTACCGTGCTGTAATTCATTGAAGTACTATGTCAAGCATGTTCATTGTTTTCCAATTAGTTTATTGAAATCTTATTGGCGCTGGGAGATGACAGGGCGAACGCTATATAATATTGCACTCCTCTTCCAGCGGCACGCAGAGGGAAGGAGATGCTAAACAGAAGATTATAAATCCAATGAATTCCTCTTAATTAACTCAATGTGAATCATTAACACATTCACACAGTGTCTCAAATGTGTGTTTTGGAGATGAAGATAAAATATTCCCCCCCAGTAATGGTGTATTAATTGGATTTATTGAGTAATGCATATTTTTTTATGGAAATACTTTGGAGCTGAGGGTGAAGTTTGGTCGGGTTGGGAGATGGCGGGTAGCCTAGCGGTTAAGTAACCAAACCAAAAGGTTGCTGGTTTGAATCCCTAAAAATCTTTCGATGTGCCTTGAGCAAGTCACTTAACCCTAGTTGCTCTGGATAAGAGTGCCTCCTAAATGACCAAATGTAAATTTAATAGGGGGAGAGAGAGATGGGGGGAATATAGGCCCAGCAGTACTGAGCTGCCTTGACAATGGGAGAACGGACAGGAGGAAAATGACTTTATGGGCTGATCCTGTAGATTATTACTAATTACAAGACTTGAACCACTAAGTGAAACAAAACAAGTCCTCAATAGCTGGGTAATCTAGATAATTCAAATATTTGCGTAAAACTACTCAATGATTCTTGGCAATAAAGTCAAAGTCACCATTATTAGTCAGTTGTACAACCGAATGCCTTCAACCGAAATGTGTCTTCCGCATTTAACCCAACCCCTCTGAATCAGAGAGGTGCGGGGGGCTGCCTTAATATCGACATCCACGTCTTCGGCGCCCGGGGAACAGTGGGTTAACTGCCTTGTTCAGGGGCAGAACGACAGATTTTTTTTTCCTTGTCAGCTCGGGGATTTGAACTTGCAACCCTCCGGTTACAAGTCCAACGCTCTAACCACTAGGCTACCTGCCGCCCAATATCACAGCATTGTCAGATTTCAAAAAGGCTTTACGGCGAAAGCACAACATTTGATTGTTTGAGGATAGCACCCCACATATTTTCCACATTAGCATAAATTCCTATCCAGCGCGAGTCTCACAAAACCCATATCAGAGCTAAAATAAATCTCTTACCTTTGGAAGAACTTCTGCTGAGGGCTTCCCAAGTGTCCAACGAAGACATCCAATTGTTCTTTTGTTAGAAAAAGTCATAAATTATATCCATAAATCTCCTTTTGGTTGGCGCGTTATGTTCAGAAAATCCAACGTCGAATCGCCCATTGAACCGTGAAGAGAACGCATTCAAATTATACCTATAAACTTTTCCTAAACAAATCAAAGACCATTTATAATGCATCCTTAGCGATAATATTTCACTTGGATAGTAACCTAAACGTTATGAAAGAAAAATAAAGTGGGGCGCGCACATGGTCTCGTGCCCGTGAAATCTTGTTGACATCTGAGATCCCTTGACTATTTCCTGTTCCTATCCGTTCTGCTCAGGGCTAGAGCCTCCAGACACTGTATAAAGACTGTTGACATCTAGTGGAAGCCATAGGTACTGCAATCTAGGAGCAGGATACAATTAAAATCAATAGGGAGAGTATCAAACAGAGCAAAAGTCACCAAAGAAAAAATTCCGGACAGAAATTTCTCGGTTTTTTTCGCCTGCTATATCAGTTCTGTTATACTCACAGGCATTATTTTAACACTTTTAGAAACTTGAGTGTTTCCTATCCAATAGTACTAATTATGTGCATATCCTATTTTCTGTGGCAGGCATTTTACTTTGGGAACGCCAGACTCTCCAAAACCGTCACCTCTGCTGCCGCTCCCTAAGAAGTTAAGAGCCTGTCTCCTCCTCTTCATCTACACTGATTGAAGTGTATTTAACAATAGACATCAATGAGGTATCATAGCTTTCACCTAGATTCACCTGGTCAGTCTGTCATTGAAAGAGCAGGTGTTCTTAAGAGAAGGGCTGAGACTGGGGATGTGGAGAAGGTAGGCTTGTACCTCATTAGTGCAGTAGGGGGTGGGGAAGCGGTTGCCACCTGTGTTGTCTCATCAACACCATGGCAGGCGGGGGTTTGTATGAGTGGAGACAAAGAGTGGGGATTATGGTGTTCTTATTCATAACCAGAGGATTTCTCCATATCTGACTGCCACACATAAAACACATCCTCCTCCCAGCAGCTCACACAAAAAAACAACACCATTGCATCAGTTTAATAGCAATGTGCAGACTGGGATTGTGTCCAGAATGGCATCCTATTCCCTATATGGTGCACTACTTCTGACCAGAGCCCTATAGGCTGGGTAATCTAGATAATCCAAATATTTGCGTAAAACAACTGTAGCGCCTCTCTAGCGTGTTTTACTTTAATGAGAGGTGGCTATCCTGAGTTCTTTCTCTCTCCATTCAATCAAATAAGTGTGGTTGCCCTAATGAACTTATCCGTAGTTAACTTTTGGGTGGGTGTAATTACTAACTTATTTTACAAAGTACTATTTTTCCTAATTAACTTAAAATATCAAAAGAGTCAGTAACCACAACGGTTTTATAAGAAATATAACAGATTTGCTTCGGAAAAGGGGGGTCAGTAATTAAATATGTCTCGTCACTTTTCAGCTCACAAATGCATTACTATTCACCTTCAAACATAAGGGCCCAATAAAATAAAATAAAATAGCCGGCAAAACCTAGCTTAATTTTAAATACCATTCAAATGTTCAAATGATGCAGGCCTGAATGTAGCTCGGGTACGTTGTAGCCTTAAACCAAATGGCTGCTTCACCACACAGGCCAAACAAAATAATGGTACCTTTATTCAATGTGACTGTAACCTCCCGCGCACAGGATCAAAGGTGTCAGAAGACAGGCGGAGAGGATTCGAGATGAATAGAAGACAGTTGAAGAGAAAAGTCACATGGTTGACGATCTGGGCAAAGTCCTCCACTCGGTGACACTATCCGGCTCCGTCACGGTCTTTGATCATCGTCGGTCTCATAGTTCCACACAGGCTTAACTAAACGAGGTCGCTGGCCGCTAGCTTGTTAGCAAAGTCCATGCACCAACACTAACCACTATATCAGCGGCTAACTTAAACTTATTTCAGTCTTCGTATGCGGCGTAAGCCACCCACACAGACAGAATAATCACCATTAATGTGTCGTATAAGAGTTCTTGTTGAACACTTTCACTAAACTGGTCCATTCCATTCAACTTAACCGTGTTCTCCTTTTTCAACCAAAATCCAACCACGCGTTCTCCTCTCTCTTCCTCGACCCCCACTTCCTTGTCCTTTGACCTCAACTGTGAATGGTTCATACACAAACTTTCAGAAATAAAATAAATTCACAAAGCATTTGTGTAATTCTTTCTTCCTATTCTTACAGGCATCTTTAAAGCATTTTTACATATATTATGACCCAACAACTATTTAACATTTTAAGTGCTGTATTTAGTAAACCATGAACATTACCTAATATACATTTCTCTCATTGAGCAAACTATAACTTCATTGCTGGTCAATGAATCTTAACATTTTAACCTTGAATTATATTTATTACTCTATGAAATTATTTATTCAAACTTATAAATCTTATACTAATGAATATATTTCAACAGGGTTACACTACCATAAAAGTTGTACCTTTATTTTACTAGGCAAGTCAGTTAAGAACACATTCTTATTTTCAATGGCCTAGGAACAGTAGGTTAACTGCCTGTTCAGGGGCTGAACGACAGATATGTACCTTGGACAGTTATCACTCACCTCGGATCAGACAAAGATTTTTTCAACTACAAGCAAGACGCACATGATATTCTCCAAACACCCGGCAGGGCTGACATCCCAGTTATTCGCAAGAAGAAGCGAAGCAGGTACAGGGGGAAAAGAGACGGATGCCTGGTCAGGACCCGGAGAAGGCGATTGGGAAAGCTGCCGTTACCGTCAATACTGCTCTCCAAAGTCTAATCATTGGACAATAAATTAGACGAGGTACAATCACGAATATCCTACCATTGGGACATTAAATTCTTAGGGAGCGGCAGGAGAGGTGACGGTTTTGGAGAGTCTGGCGTGCCCAAAGTAAAATGCCTGCCACTCAGGCCCAGAAAATAGAATATACACAGGGGCGCTAGCGGGCTGCTCCCGACACTACCAGGTAAAATGTAAGGCGCCAAATTCAAAATCCAAAAGTAGAATTATTAAACATCCACCAATATACAAGTGTTCCATACTCATCAAAAGCTCTGTTTCTTGGCAATATCACAGCGTTGTCAGATTTCAAAAAGGCTTTACGGCGAAAGCAGCACATTTGATTGTTTGAGAGTAGCACCTCACATATTTTTCCCATAGCCATGTATCGATTAGCCATCATGGCACACACATAACACATTTCACAGCAAAAACAAATCAATTACCTGTTGAAGAACTTCTGCTGAGGTCATCCTAAGTGTCCAACGAAGACAATCCATGGTTCTTTTGTTAGAAAAAGTAATGTATTTTATCCATAAATCCTCCATTTGGTTCAGCGTTATAATCAGAAACGACAGCTTCCACTACTCCATTAAAACGTGACGCGAACTCGTTCATCTTATACCTATAAACTTGTCCAAGAACATTCAAACATAGTTTTAAATGTATCCTTAGGAACACTTTTACGTATATTTACTATTATAAATCAACCGGAATATAAACTGATCGATAACGACGGTAAAAAAGACACTGCGCGACTTCTCGGGCGCGCGCACTGGGTACATGACAGAGTGACTTCCTTGTTTGCTCTTCTTCTCTGGTCTTATTCATCCAAAATGAAAAAAATACACTGTCTCGAGACTGTTGACATCTAAAGGAAGCGATGGGTACTGCATTCATATGCCCTTATATGGTCATTTTCATGAGGGAGGGGTGCCCAAATGAGCAATGTGTCAAAATCACTTTTTCCAGGACAGAAATTCCTCGGGGTTTCGCCTGCTATATGCGTTCTGTTTTACTCACAGACAAATGGTTAACAGTTTTGGAAAATTCAGTGTTTCCTATCCAATGGTACCAAATGTATGCATATCCTATTTTCTGGGCCTGAATGGGAGGCATTTTACTTTGGGCACGCCAGGCTCTCCAAAACCGACCCCTCAGCTGCCACTCATTAACATGTTAAATGTGCAACCAGAGGAAAAGAAAATCTAGATCTACACAGAGACGCGTACAAAGCTCTCCCTTGCCCTCTATTTAGTAAATCCAACCATAATTCTATCCTCCTGATTCCTGCTTACATGCAAAAATTTTGGAAGCAGGAAGCACCAGTGACTCGGTCTATAAAAAAGTGGTCAGATGAAGCAGACGCTAAACTACAGGACTGTTTGCTATCACAGACTGGAACATGTTCCGGGATTCCTCCGATGGCATTGAGGAGTACACCACATCAGTCACTGGCTTTATCAATAAGTGCATCGAGGACGTCGTCCCCACAGTGACTGTACGTACATACCCCAACCAGAAGCCATGGATTACAGGCAACATTCGCACTGAGCTAAATGGTAGAGTTGCCGCTTTCATGGTGAGGGACTCTAACCCGGAAGCTTACAAGAAATCCTGCTATGCCCTGAAGTGTCAATGCAGGGCTAAGATTGAGTCATACTACACCGGCTCTGATGCTCATCTTATGTGGCAGGGCTTGCAAACTATTACAGACTACAAAGGGAAGCACAGCCGAGAGCTGCCCAGTGACCTGAGCCATCAGACAAGCTAAATCACTTCTATGCTCACTTTGAGGCAAGCAACACTGAGGCATGCATGAGAGCATCAGCTGTTCCAGACGACTGTGTGATCACGCTCTCCGTAGCCGACGTGAGTAAGACCTTTAAACAAGTCATCATACTCAAGGCTGCAGGGCCAGACGGATTACCAGGACGTGTGCTCTGGGCATGTGCTGACCAACTGGCAGGTGTCTTCACTGACATTTTCAACATGTCACTGATTGAGTCTGTAATACCAACATGCTTCAAGCAGTCCCTGTGCCCAAGAACACAAAGGCAACCTGCCTAAACGACTACAGACCCGTAGCACTCACTTCCGTAGCCATGAAGTGCTTTGAAAGGTTGGTAATGGCTCACATCAACCATATTATCCCAGAAACCCTAGACCCCCTCCAATTTGCATACCGCCCAAACAGATCAACAGATGATGCAATCTCTATTGCACTACACACTGCCCTTTCCCACCTGGACAAAAGGTACACTTATGTGAGAATGCTATTCATTGACTACAGCTCAGCATTCAACACCATAGTACCCTCAAAGCTCATCACTAAGCTAAGGGTCCTGGGACTAAACACCTCCCTCTGCAACTGGACCCTGGACTTCCTGACGGGCCGTCCCCTGGTGGTGAGGGTAGGTAGCAACACATCTGCCACCCTGATCCTCAACACTGGAGCTCCCCAGGGGTACGTTCTCAGTCCTCTTTTGTACTCCCTGTTCACCCACGACTGCATGGCCAGGCACAACTCCAACACTATCATTAAGTTTGCAGACAACACAACAGTGTGTACTCATGCGTGTAGTTTGTAGTGTGTCAGCGACTGTGCATGTGAATGCGTCTGCATGCGTAACCTGATCACCAACAAGGACGAGACAGCGTACAGGGAGGAGGTCAGAGACCTGGCCATGTGGTGCCAGGACAACAACCTCTTCCTCAACGTAACCAAGACTAAGGACATGATTGTGGAAAAGGAGGACCGAGCACTCTCATCGACAGGGCTGTAGTGGAGCAGGTTGAGAGCTTCAAGTTCTTTCGTGTCCACATCATCATATATGCATATTCACTTTAACCATAACTACATGTACATATACTAACCGGTGTCTGTATGCAGCCTCACTACTTTTACAGCCTCACGACTGTATATAGCCTCGCTACTGTATATACTGTTGTTTTTATTTCTTTACTTACCTATTGTTCACCTAATACCTTTTTATTTTTTTTTGCACTGTTGGTTAGAGCCTGTAAGTACACATTTCACTGTAAGGTCTACACCTGTTGTATTCGGTGCACGTGACAAATAAACTTTGATTTGTCAGCTCGGGGATTTGAACTTGCACCCTTTCGGTTACTAGTCCAACACTCTAACCACTAAGCTACCCTGCCACCCCACCATAAAAGTTTAAACGCATTAAAGACACATTTGAAAAAAATGTATCCCTGTGCAGACAGTGAGTAAAAAACTCTATAAGAGGAAGAAAGAGAGGGAGTTGTTTGTGAGGTTGTTATGATGGTGATTTAATGTATTTTCTGTCTCTGGTCTCCTCTCTCTCTCTCCTCTGCCTCTCTACTGTCTGACAATGAGTAGTGGGCAGGAACATTACTCAAAATTAGGACTTTCACACTCCATTTAATTTACATTGCCAATCAACCTGAACCATTTTTTTTCTACACCGAACAAAAATGGTATGTAAACCAAAATTATATCAGATGTAGTGATTCACTTCGGGATCAATTCTCCATAAGAGTGGAGTGAGCTGTGTGTCTATGTACTTTGTGTATACTCATGCGTGTAGTTTGTAGTGTGTCAGCGACTGTGCATGTGAATGCGTCTGCATGCGTAACCTGATTATCTTGGTGGGAGCATCTGCAGACTGCACTGCTGGCTCACCCTTGATGTAAGCACCTCGGTTGGTGGCCAATGACATTAACCGTGGTTCTCAGTAATTCAGATTCTGGTTGGGAGCAGCATCATGATGTAATTTTCATAGGGGGTTTGATTTCCAACATGACACAGATGGGATGGGCTTTAGAGGTGGAGAGAGAGAGATGGGTAAAGAGGAACAGAGAGTGAACGCGAGAGAGTGTAAAGTGTCAGAAAAAAAGAGAGAGATCAACAACAGCCCTCAGAACAGCCTCAATTCGTCGGGGTAAGATGTCGAACGCTTTCGACAGGGATGCTGGCCCATGTTGACACCAATGCTTCCCACAGTTGTGTCAAGTAGGCTGGATGTCTTTTTGGTGGTGGACCATTCTTGATACACATAGGAAACTGTTGAGCATGAAAAACCCAGCAGCATTGCTTGACACAAACCGGTGCTTTGGCACCTACTACATGCACCTTATCACCTTCAAAGGCAGTTCAATCTTGCCCATGTCTTGCCCATTCACCCTCTGAATGGCACACATACACAATCCATGTTTCAGTTGTCTCATTACTTAAAAATACTTCTTTAACTTGTCTCCTGTTCATCTACACTGATTGAAGTGGATTTAACAAGTGGCATCAATATGGGATCATAGCGTTCACCTGATCAGTCTGTCATGGATAGAGAACATGTTCTTAATGTTTTGTACACTCAGTGTACATGCACACTATTTTAGAGAATAGAAAACACCCGCTTTAATTTTTCCAGAGTCTTCTGAAACCTAGGATGTGTCCCAAATGGCCCCATATTTCCTTTATAGTGCACTACTTTTGACCAGGACCCTTAGGGGTATAGAGTGCCATATAGGATGCAATCTTATTCTAAACTTTAAAGTACATTTAGGTAAAGAAAGTTGTGTCATAACAGTGTATGTGAGAAAAACTAATGAGCACCTCTGTTCTGTTTTGTTCAGTTCCTTCCATCCAGGAGGAATTGTATTATTCTTCCAATTTCACAGTTCACTGTGTTCATGTCTGTCTACCCACCCACACCTCCATTAACATGCATGAAGCACAGCAAGGGTGCAAGCTCCGGGGAAGGTCTCCCAAAGTCAGAGTTTACTTTTTGGCATCGCTAAGGGTGTGAAAACTGTCAGAGATCACAGCATTCCGTCTGACTTGGTGCTTTTCATGATAAATACAACTGTCTTTTGTCTCATTAGAAACCTTAATATTTTATTTAGGACTCACATCAAACCGGTATGGTAAGTTAGGATAGTGAAGCGTTTCCCAATTCCAGTCTTTGAGTACCCACAACAGTCCATATTTCTATTTTAGCCCCAGACAAACTCACCTGATTCAACTCATTGAGGGCTTGATGATTAGTTGACAAGTTGAATCAGGTGTGCTTGTCTGGGGCTACATAAAAAATGTGTAATGTTGGGGATACTTGAGGACTGGAGTTGGCAAACACTGGGATAGAGTATGCAAGTCATTGTTTTTGAGTGACATTCACAATGATTTTCATTCATAGCCTGTTTTCGTTTTCATACACTGACGCAAGTAAACAAACAATGTCCAAATGACCCAAAGTTTTTTTATTTTTATCTCCCAATCCACTGTTGGTAAAGGGCTTTTGAATTTATTCATGCAAATTAGCATTTTAATTAACAGACGGAATTTGGGCAACTTGGCATTAGCGTGATGTGATCTATTATGTTTTTTTTCCTGGGAATAAATTCTGAGTACACAAATAGCATTACAACAAGGATAATTATTCCTTTTTGGGAAATGCAAAAGAGCAGATCAATAATTTGGTTGAGATTCACATCATCACACCTTAATTGACCCATATTCTATCTCCCAAATACTATTAGGTTTTATGTGTGGGGCCTCTACTTATCAATACAATTAAATTGACATCATGGTATTCACAGGGCTTATATGGCTCTTCAGAGAAAGATAGCTGGACTATAAATGCCAATGAATAATCTAGACATGAACAATTTCAATGGACATTATGTCCTTATATGTTATGTATATGTTTCCTTGTAATTCCTTATTCAGGTAACTGCCAAAATAATGGAAAAACTTAAGTAAATGAAGGATACAAAGTATATGAAAGACAGGTGCTTCCACACAGGTGTGGTTCCTGAGTTAATTAAGCTATTAATTAACATCCCATCTTGCTCGAGCAATGTCGAAGTGGCATTGACTAAAATACAGTAGAATATAATACAGTATATACATATGAGATGACTAAAGCATCACGTAAACATTATTAAAGTGACTAGTGTTCCATTATTAAAGTGATCAGTGATTCCAGGTCTATGCACATAGGGCGGTAGCCTCTAAGGTGCAGGGTTGCGTAACCGGGTGGAAGCCGGCTAGTGATGGCTCTTCAACAGTCTGATGGCCTTGAGATTGAGAGACAGAATCTGTTTTTCAGATTTGATGCACCTGTACTGACCTTGCCTTCTGGGGTGAACAGGCTGTGGCTCGGGTGGTTGATGTCCTCGATAATCCTTTTGTCCTTAATTTGACGCTGGGTGCAGTAGGTGTCCTGGAGTTTGCCCCCGGTGATGTGTTGGGCAGACCGCACCACCCTCTGGAGAGCCCTGCGGTTGTGGATGGTGCAGTTGCTGTACCAGGCAGAGATACAGCCCGACAGGATACTCTCAATTGTGCATATGTAAAAGTTTGTGAGGGTTTTAGGGGCCAAGCCAAATTTCTTCAGCCTCCTGAGGTTGAAGAGGCGCTGTTGCACCTTCTTCACCACACTGTCTGTGTGGGTGGACCATTTGAGATCATCACTATGCCGAGGAAATTGAGGCTTTCCACCTTCTCCACTGCAGTCCCGTCAATTTGTTGACGTTGAGTGAGAGGTTATTTTCCTGCACCATTCTCCCAGGGCTCTCACCTCCTCCCTGTATGCCGTCTTGTCATTGATGGTAATCAGGCCTACTGGTGATGTGTCGTCTGCAAACTTGATGATTGAGTTGGAGGCATGCTTGGCCACGCAGTCATGGGTGAACAGAGAGTACAGGAGGGGGCTGAGCACCTGGGGGTGGCCCGTCAGGAAGTCCAGGACCCAGTTGCACAGGGCGGGATTCAGACCCAGGGCCCCGAGCTTAATGATGAGCTTGGATGGTACTATGGTGTTGAATGCTGAGCTATAGTCGATCTTCAGTGATGGACCAAGGCGCAGCGTGCCGGGTTGAGTTAAACATGATTTATTTGTCAACTCACTCAAACAAAAACAACAAACAAAGATCAAGTGGTGTAGCACCAACGGCACATACACAATAACAGAGTCAACTTCCCACCAAGAAAGGAGGGAAAAAGGGCTACTAAAGTATGGCTCCCAATCAGAGACAACGATGGACAGCTGTCCCTGATTGAGAGCCCTACCCGGCCAACAGCAAAGAAATACAAAAACTATAACATAGAATGCCCACCCCAAATCACACCCTGACCAAACCAAAAAGAGACAAACAGGCTCCTACCGGTCAGGGCGTGACATACATAGGAATTTCTCTTGTCCAGTTGGGATAGGGCAGTGTGCAGTACGATGGCGATCGTCTGTGGATCTGTTGGGGCGGTAAGCAAATTGAAGTGAGTCTAGGGTGTCAGGTAAGGTAGAGGTGATATATTCCTTAACTAGCCTCTCAAAGCACTTAATCTTGACAGATGTGAGCGCTGCGGGGCAAAAGTAATTCAGTTCAGTTACCTTTGCTTTCTTGGGTACAGGAGCAATGGTGGACATCCTGAAGCAAGTGGGGACAGCAGACTCGGATAGGGAGAGATTGAACATGTCCGTAAACATGCTCTGTGCATGCTCATCACAATATGTTTTCATACATTTCTAGTGTCTGGACAGAGAGCCATTGGTTCAGAAAGAGAATTAAAAACATCTATAACAAGGAGCTGTTAAAAAGGTTCCTACTTTCAGCAACATACAGTGATGACCGTTCCCATTTGTGAACATACAGATATGTAAATGATGGCAATACATTTCTGTGTCAACTTATCGGTATTCTCAGTGGGCTATTTTTCATTTGTAGCTCCATTGTAAGAACATGCTGGCCTAGCTACCATCTGTAGCGGCTGGTAGCATCCTATTGACTGTCACATATGATATGATTAGCATGTGTGGGAAAATGGCTTTGGCATTTAAGTGCGTGTCCCAAATGGCATTCTATTCCCTTTATAGTGTACTACTTTTGACCAGGGCCCATACGGCACTGTTCAAAAGTAGTGCACTACATAGGGAATACTATGCAATTTTTGATGCATCCAGTCTGTACATATGAGAGAAATGGATACATAATGAGGTAATTCAGACACAAATATATGCAGCTCTCTGTCAACACATCTTTTCAGAACGGCCAATCAGAAGCATTTCATTTGTACCATGTTTTATTGATGAGATATTACCACAGACAAATGTTGTATGTAGTAAAACAAGGTTACAAAACTTATTTCAGACAATATTATTTATATTAAAAACGAAAAACAAAGTTTTAAGTGAGAATAGGCATTGGTCGGAAGCCGAAAAGAGCACCACAATGCCTATTTCACTCATGCCCTACCAAGGTTTTTCAGCACACTGCTTCGACCTACTCCGGTAGCTGTGTTGCTATTGTAATTCAAACTTTGTGTAGGCAGGTTGCTTAGGATTCAAACCTCAAACATATTTTCTGGGCATTGGATCACAGAATTAGAAAAACTCACACAAATACACGAGAACGAGAGAGAGAGAGAGAGAGATATAGAGAGGATCCCTTTAGGCAAGTGCCCTTGAAATTAACTCAAAGAATGTAGGCATTAAATCTGTTTTGGATCAAACAGCGTTCCTTCCTAATATGAAAACAAACGTTACATAAGGAGGATTTGTTTATTCTTTATTTAGTAATAGTTGTTCATCAACCATTAAAGGTGTTTGTCATTGAATCAAGAAAATTCATTTGATACTTGTTATTGCAGGGAGTCTGCTGTAATGTTACATCCTCTAGAACAGGTGTATTAACATCTTACTCTACGAGGTCCAGAGTGTTGCTGGTTTTCTGTTCTACCTGATAATTAATTGCACACACCTGGTGTCCCAGGTCTAAATCAGTCCCTGATTAGCGTCAAGGTCCATATTTGAATTTGAGGGATCTAGAGCTCACTTTAACAACATTATAGGAATCTGAAAAATGTATTATTTCAGATCTAGCGCTATCATGTTTTGTGAGCCGGTTGAAGCCTGTGTTTTCCCTATAACATCACATTATTACAGATGAGCAGACACACTTTTTAAGGAGCCTCTCTGTCTTTCTGTCTGGCAGAGCAGAGCAGAATATGCCTCCCAGTCCGGTCTCTGTGTGTCTAAAAGGGGGTGATGTAAGCAAGCAGCACAGTCTGTACAGATGATAGGGGGTGACTCATCGGTTGGCAGCAGCCTGGCAGGCATGCACACACGCTGTGTCCCAAATGGTACTCTATTCCCTATACAGTGCACTACTTTTGACCTGAGCCCATAGGATAGAATCCAAAGGGCTCTGGTCAAAAGTAGTGCACTATTTTGGGAATTTGGGACACAGACACAGGCAGGGTACCAGGGTTTAATCCCATCAGTAAACAAACCTGATGAGATCTTCCAGGTTTGGTATACTACTACAGTGAGAGTGAGAAATATAATGTAGCCGAAACTAAAGTAAGTTGTCCTCAGAGGTAACACTTTATTTGAAGTGTACCTACTTGCGGTTGTTGGCATTTATGAATTTATGACATTTATGAAATGCATATGTACTGCTCATGAATGTGTTATGTATGGGTTATGAATGTGTTATGACGTCCTTATGTAGGTAGCCTTCAAATTAACTCTTATCCTCAGCCATCTTATGGGTATAAAATATTGTTTACCAATTATTTATCTCTTCTCTATCTGTAAAATTTCACTTGAGTTGAGTTGATACATTACCATATAAAACAATTCCAATTGATATTCAAAATCAGGCACACATACTACAGGTAAAGATTCATATTAATATTTTTGTGCAAACAAACTTCTCCCTGGCATATTTTGTAAATATTCTTTTCAGTCTCGAAGTCTATAAACTCTTGGGTATTCACTCCCACACATAATCAGATTTCCAGAATAGCTCATTTCATATTCTCTTTGTTGTAGGATCGTTTTAATGGGATGTTGGGAAAATGTGTTAGTGATGATAATTATGGGTTGCGTTCCAAAATGTCACCCTATTCCATACATAGTGCAATGCATTTGACCATAGCCTATTGGGGTTTGACCAGTGCACTGTAGAGAATAGGTTACCACTTGGGATGCAGGCATGGTATGGGGAAGCACACTACCAGGGTATGTTTGGAAATGGAGATAAGACTTCAGGAGAAATGTCAGAAAAGGTACCGGCTGCTCCGAATCCCAACGAGGAGTGTTTGATAAATGAATGGGTACAGGCATATTCTTCAACAGACATCTGCATGATAAACATATTAATTGCCTGAAATTGCTTTGCTGTGCCTAGTGTGTTCGACCACGTCATATTCAAATGAGGATCGGAGATACGTACTCTGCTACTGCACTAATACAAGAAGAGTGGTGGGAAATGATGTCCACGATGAACAGCATTAACCTTTTGATAAAACACAGAATTGAACTACTTACAGTAGTCGGAAGTTTACATACACCTTAGCCAAATACGTTTAAAATATGTTTTTCACAATTCCTGACATGTAATCCTAGCAAAAATTCCCTGTATTAGGTCACTTAGGATCACCACTTTATTTTATGAATGTGAAATGTCAGAATAATAGTAGAGAGAATGATTTATTTCAGGTTTTATTTCTTTCATCACATTCCCAGTGGGTCAGAAGTTGACATACACTCAATTAGTAGTTGGTAGCATTGCCTTTAAATTGTTTAACTTGGGTCAAACGTTTAGGGTAGCCTTCCACAAGCTTCCCACAATAAGTTGGGTGGATTTTGGCCCATTCCTCCTGACAGAGCTTGTGTAACTGTATAATATGAACAAAGAGGAACTTAAAACTTTCCACCTTCTCCGCTGCTGTCCCGTCGAAGTGGATAGGTGGGTAAATTCATAAACCATCGCGGTTCACACAAAACACATTTCACAGCGAAAACAAATCCCTTACCTTTTGAAGAACTTCTGCTGAGGGCTTCCCAAGTGTCCAACGAAGACATCCAATGGTTCTTTTGTTAGAAAAAGTCATTTATTATATCCATAAATCTCAGTTTGGTTGGCGCATTATGTTCATAAAATACAGCGTCCACATTGAACCGTGAAGAGAACTCGTTCAACCTATACCTATACACTTGTCCAAGAACAATCAAACATCATTGATAATGTATCCTTAGGAACACTTTTATGTATATTTAGTGTAATATTTCAACCGGATTATAAACTGGACGATAGGAAAGGAAAAAACCACAAGCGCGCTCGAGCCCGTGAACACGCTTCCTCTTCTGTTTACATCCGATGACTAGTTCGAAATTCTTCTTCTATTACCATCCAGAGCAACCTAACATCACGGCAGGGGCGGCAGGTAGCCTAGTGGTTAGAGTGTTGGACTTGTAACCGGAAGGTTGCAAATTCGAATCCCTGAGCTGACAAGGTAAAAATCTGTTGTTCTGCCCCTGAACAAGGCAGTTAACCCACTGTTCCCCGGGCACCGAAGACGTGGATGTAGATTAAGGCAGCCCCCCGCACCTCTCTGATTCAGAGGGGTTGGGTTAAATGTGGAAGACACATTTCAGTTGAAGGCATTTGGTTGTACAACTGACTAATAATGGTGACTTTTCTAGAGACTGTTGACATCCAGTGGAAGCAATAGGTACTGCAATCTTACTCCCATATATAGCTGTTTTCAATAGGGAGGGGTTCAAAATGAGGCAATGTGTCGAAAACACTTTTTACAGGACAGAAATGAGTATAACAGTACAGATATAGCAGGCGAAAACCCGAGGAATTTTTGTCCTGGAAAAAGTGTTTTTGACACATTGCCTCATTTTGAACCCCTCCCTATTGAAAACAGCCATTTCTGGGAGTAAGATTGCAGTACCTATTGCTTCCACTTCCACTAGCGCCCCACTGCTCCCTAAGTAGTTAAATCCCTTAATCGGAATAGATCTAAGCACAGGCAAAATCATAGAGGACAACCTGCTTTCAAACAGACACTGGGAGACAAATTCACCATTTAGCAGGAAAATAACCTAAAACACAAGGCCAAATATACACTGGAGTTGCTTACCAAGACGGCATGTACTCTTCCTGAGTGGCCTAGTTACAGTTTTGACTTAAATCAGCTTGAAAATGTATGGCAAGTCTTGAAAATGTCTGTCTAGCAATGATCAACAACCAACTTGACAGAGCTTGAAGAATTGTAAAAAAGAATAATGTGCAAATATTGTAAAATCCAGGTGTGCAAAGCTCTGAGAGACTTACCCAGAAAGACTCACAGCTGTAATTGCTACCGCTATCTGAAGGCACTGTATATGCTATACATCAGGCCCCCTGCAAATGAGATTGCCAGAGACAGCCTGAACCTCCATCCACTTCCTCCCTTGGAGCCATGGGAAGATAAACCATCCTGATGACAATTTCTGAATAAAGAAAATAGATCGATGTTATTATCATTATAATGATTATTTATGAACTTGTCAGACACAGGCGTAGCATGGAGAAGAGAGATGAGGACAGGAGTCTTATCATGGTATGATAATCCATTTATGTGCTTTTCAACAGGGGCGATACATCACAGGGACCTGGCATGCACAATAGTGCTATAGCTGCTGTTGATCCTATTGGGAGATTAATGTTAAAGAAATATAACAATCTGCAGGAACTATAGATTCAACATTTAAAGTACTATGTACATCTAATAATGTATATTTAATGCAGACACGACAGCAGAGAACTACTGGACATAAAGCATTACTTCCTTTATCTCTTCACTCATTCCTTTATTCATTTATTATTCACCTGTCATTCCTTTATTTCTTTCTTTATGGGCTTCACTCAATGTGCTTGTTTAAAAGGTGTATCACCACTCCTGAGACAGGAAGATATATGGGAGTACAGTTGCTATAATACCTAGAAATGTGCGAAATCAAGTCCATACTTGTAGGAGATCGTTTTGGGAGAGGTGAAAAACATGAAAGCTTTGACTGAATGCATATACATTTACTAATGCATCCTTTACAAATAAACTACATTATATTTCTCTGCGTTTAAATGGGGCTCCTCAATGTGAGACCAAACAGTTATTTGTAGCAGTGCTGTTCAGTCCAGCTCCTATAGAGTGGACCATGGAGTTTCGACCTCAGAGCAAGTGAACCAATTACCCAGTAAACACCCACGGTGAGCGTGGCATCATCATCCCTGTTCCCCAGCCAGCTGGCCCTGGTGAAACAGATCACAGAGGTCAGGGGCTGCTGAGTAATTTCTTGTTGCTGTATAGTAAACGAGAGCTTGGACAGGGCAGCACTCAGTCTGAGTTCCAAAAGGTACCCTATTACCTACAAAGTGCACTCATTTTGACCAGGGCCCCATATAGGGAATAGGGTGCTATTCAGAACACTGTCCTTCTCTGCAAACAAATGTTTTCCCTTCTCCCCACCACCTATCCACCTACTTGGCTAATTAGAGCCTGACACTCCGCCACACCCTCCATCTCACCTTCTGCCTCACCCTATGACCTCACCATCTGCCTCAGACCTCCATCATATAACTATTCTGATGGTGTGAGCTGGTCTATAACGATGGCTCACCACTCATCGTACAGGGCGACTACCTTCGATCACTCATCGTACAACCTTCCAACGTCTACCTTCGATTACTTTTTAACCTCTTCCTTTCCACTCTTTTCCTCTTTTGACCTCACCCTTTCCCAGTCCCCTCCCTCTTACAAGGCAGGCAATACGGGAGGGAGGGGACTGGGAAAGTGTGAGGTCAAAAGAGAAAAAGAGTGGAAAGAAAGAGGTTAAAAAGTAATCGAAGGTAGACGTTGGAAGGTTGTACGATGAGTGATCGAAGGTAGTCGCCCTTGACCTCATCTTTACTAGATGCTGTTTGACTACTCATCTCACTGCAATCCACCTCCCTCTCTCTCGCTCTCTCTCTCTCTCTCTACTCAGCCCCTACCCAGATGGTCATGCATCATTGCAATCTTCGCTCTCTCTCTCCCACAACTTTCTCCTCTTCTATCCTGACTCGGACCTCCTCTCCTGCTCCGTGGCTGAGTGACTCACTTTGAGCTCACAGAACAGGAAACTTAGCAAAAATGTATGAAAACTAAACCTATTATCCTTTCAGTCCCTCCTTTTTACCTTCTCTTCCTCTGTATCCGCTGCTAAAGCCACTTTATATCACTCTAAATGTCAAGCTTCTGCCTATAACCCTAGGAAACTCTTTGCCACCTTCTCTTCCCTCCTTAATCCTCCACCCCTCCCTCCCTCCTTCTCTGCGGACAACTTTGTCAACCACTTTGAAAAGAAGGATAACAACCTCTTTTTCCTCTCTCTCTCTCCAATTGAAATTCTGCGACTAGTGATGTCCGGCCACTTGACAACCTGCCCAATCAACCCAATTCCCTCCTCCAGACCATCTCTGGAGACCTTCTCCCATTTCTTCATCAACTCACCCCTGACCACTGGCTGCGTACCTTTTGACTTCTAGACTGCCAGTCACTCCCCTCCTCAAGAAACCAACACTGGACCCCTCTGATGTCATAAACTACAGAGCGGTATCTTTTTTTTCCCAAAACACTTGAGCGTGATGTCTATGTGTCATGAAGGCTTTCCGCATAGCGAAAGCTGACTCTCTCTCACCTTTTTCTCATCCTTTTAGATCTATCAGTTGTCTTTGACACAGTGAACCATAGGATCCTCCTCTCCAACTTCTCAGGGCTGGGCGTCTCAGGCTCTTCACACCGGCATCATCATATCCTCACATGGTCTCTCCTATCATTGTTATGCGGATGACTCTCAACTACTTTTCTCCTTCCCCTTCTTACACCCAGGGGGTGACAGGCATCTCTGTGTGCCTGGCAGACATCTCGTCTTGGATGTTGGCCCACCACCTCTAGCTCAACCTTGACAAGCCCGGGCTGCTCTTCCTCCCGCGGAAGGCCTGGCCGCTCCAAGACCTCTCCATCATGGTGGACAACTCCACCGTGTCCCCCTCCCAGAGTGCTAAGAACGTTGGCGTGACCCTGGACAACACCCTGTCGTTCTCTGCAAACAGCAACTCGCTCCTGCAGGTTCATGCTATACAACATCTGTAGAGTACATCCTCCCCTCACACAGGAAGCATTGCAGGTCCTAATCCAAGCACGTGTCATCCCTCATCTGGACTACTGAAACTCACTGTAGGCTGAGTTCCCTGCTTGTGCCATTAAACCCCTGCAACTTGTCCAGAACGCCGCAGGCCATCTGATGTTTCCCAAGTTCTCCCATGTCAACCCGCTCCTCTGCACATTCCACTAGCTTCCAGTCAAATCTCGCATCCACTACAAGACCATGGTGCTTGCCTATGGAGCAGCAAGGGGAACTGCCCCTCCCTACTTTCAGGCTCTGCTTAAACCCTACATACCAACCCAAGCACTCCAGTCTGCCACCTCTGGTCTTTTGGCCCTCCCATCCCTACGGGAGTTAAGATCCTGCCCAGCCCAGTCGAAGCTCTTTTCTGTCCTGGCACCCGAATGGTTGAACGAGCTTCCCCCTGATGCTAGAAGAACTGTCTTTGCTGATTTATTGTGGAAAATGTACTTATTATAACTGAGATACTGTATGTGGTTGTCCCACCTAGCTATCTAAAAATGATGATACTGGAAGTCACTCTGGATAAGAGGATCTGCTAAATGGCTCAAATGTAGATGTATACATGAGCAAGTAGTGTATCATATTAATAAAGTGTTCATGTCAAGTGTCTTGATCATAGCAAAGTAAACCAATGACCTTGTAATGATTGCCAACATACGCATATGCTTTTGCTCTGTCACTCTTGTTTAAGCGGTAGCTAGGTTATATACAGTGCATTCGGAAGGTATTCAGAACCCTTAACTTTTTCTACATTTTGTTACGTTACAGCCTTATTCTAAAATGGATTCAATGAAAATGTTCCTCATAAATCTACACACAATACCCCATAATGATAAAGCAAAAACATGTTTTTGAAATGTTATTAATTATAAAAATTTAAAACAGAAGTACCTTATTTACATAAGTATTCAGACCGTTTGCTATGAGACTCAAAATTGAGCTCAGGTGCATCTTCTTTCCATTGATCATCCTTGAGATATTTTTACAACTGTCGTAAATTCCAGTGGTTGGACATGATTTTTAAAGGTGTTGAGGCACATATTTGGGGAAGTGAACAACAACAAATTCTGCATCATTGAACTTCCCCAAGAACACAGTGGTCATTATGGTAGAGTAGCCAGACAGAAGCCACTGCTCAGTAAAAGGCACATGACAACCCGCTTGGAGTTTGCCAAAAGGCACGAGAAGGATTCAGAGCATGAGAAGCAAGATTCTCTGGTCTGAGAATGCCAAGCATCAGATCTGGAGGAAACAGGTTCACCTTCCAACAGGACAACAACCCTAAGCACACAGCCAAGACAACGCAGGAGTGGCTTCGGGACAAGTCTGAATGTTCTTGAGTGGCCCAGCTAGAGCCCGGACTTGAACCTGATCGAACATCTCTGGAGAGACCTGAAAATACCTGTGCAGCGACGCTCTCCATCCAACCTGACAGAGCTTGAGAGGATCTGCAGAGAAGAATGGGAAAAACTCCCCAAATACAGGTGTGCCAAGCTTGTAGCATCATACCAAAGATGACCCGAGGCTATAATCGCTGCCAAAGGTGCTTCAACAAAGTACTGAGTAAAGAGTCTGAATACTTATGTAAATGTGACATTTAAGTTTTTGTAAATAATTCTAAAAAAATATTTTTGCAATGTCAAATATTGGGTATTGTGTGTAGGTTGGTAAGTTTTTTTTAATTTTTATCCTGTAATGTAACAAAATGTGGAAAAAGAGAAGGGATCTGAATACTTTCCGAATTCACTGTATTCTGCCTTCCATCACTGCACATGGGCAGTACAATGGAGAGCTACAAAGTTAAATGTAATATTCTGTGCTAGCCAGGGTGTAAAGGAGAAAGGTGCTTTCATTTGGCAGTGGTGCAGGGTAAATCGAGTAGAGAAATTGAGCTCTTGATGAGGCATGAACACTTAAGGGCTCTCACTTCAGTCCAGGAATGATTTATTTTAATGGTCACCCAGGGACTCACTGTTACACTGTGTTGGAATGTGTCGGTATATTAGAAAATGAAAGCTGATGTCAGGCTGATGTTCATTCTGTTGGTTCATTTAGGTGTGTGATAGTAGTAGAGTACAATGAGAGAGTTGCAGTACTACACTCTTAGACAAAATGTGTCCCAAATGGCACACTACTTTTTACCATAACCCTATAGCCTATAGGGCTCTTGTCAAAAGTAGTGCACTATATAGGGAATAGGGTGCCATTTGGGACAGAGCCTCATCACAGAGACAATGGCAGAGCCCGAAACGTGATTGATGTCAAATCAATCCAGAAGCTGAGTAGCTAGGGGACTCAGTCAGACACACTAATCTCTGACTACAGCAGCACAGATCAAATGTCTGTGTTCCCTAATTAGTACACTTCTTTTGACCAGGCTCTGGTCAATAATAATGCACTACAAGGCAGTAGTAATGAAGACAGTTCTGCTGTCACGACTTCCGCCGAAGTCGGTCCCTCTCCTTGTTCGGGCGGTTTTCGGCGGTCGACGTCACCGGCCTTCTAGCCATCGCCGATCCATTTTTCATGTTCAATTTGTTTTGTCTATGTTTTCAATTCCCAAATTACATGTTCATTATTTAACACTCTGTTTTCCCCATGTTTTTTGTGCGTGATTGTTTGTTGTTTCTTTGCCGTTTCTTTTCTTTTCTTTGTTATATTACGGCTGGTTATATTCGCCCGTGTGTTTTAAGGGCATGTTGGATTTGTAATTCCTTTTTCCGTATTTTATTAAATACGTTGTTCACTCATCTCTGCTTTCCTGCGCCTGACTTCTACACCAGCTACACACACCGGCATTGACAGAATCACGCACCACTACAAATGGAGTCAGCAGGAGTAGAAGCCCTCCCAGCAGTAGAGAAGCGTGCAGGATTTCGCTTTGGACTTTCGGACCCTGGCCACCAGCGCGGGATGGAAGGACAGGGCCCTGATCGATCACTACCGGTGCAGTCTGCGCGAGGACGTCAGTCGGGAGTTGGCCTGCCGAGACACCACCCTCACATTGGACCAGCTGGTGGACCTGTCCACCCGGCTGGACAACCTGCTGGCCACCTGCGGACGTCCGGATCGGAACCTGTCAGTTCCATCCCCCAGCACCTCCGCTCCGACGCCCATGGAGCTGGGAGGTGCCGCACTTAGGGCGACCGGAGGAGGGGCCATTCCCTGCACCATCTGTGGCTGTGGCCAGGGGACACTGCTGGTCGGTGCTGGGGGGGTTCCTCAGGGAGTCGAGGCAGCAGGCAGGGCACTGTTGCGTCACCCCAGGTGAGTAGGCACCAGGCTCATCTAGAGCCCCCTGTTGCTCACATGTATGTGTTTATTCAATTTACTGAGTTTTCCCCACATTCCCAGCATAAGGCGCTTGTAGATTCAGGTGCAGCTGGGAATTTTATTGACCGTTCTTTTGCCCATAGTTTAGGGATCCCCATTGTTCCTGTTGATATGCCCTTCCCTGTACACGCCCTAGATAGTCGACCATTAGGGTCAGGGCTGATTAGGGAGGCCACCACTCCACTAGACATGGTTACGCAGGAGGGTCACAAGGAGAGAATCAGTCTCTTCCTTATTGATTCTCCTGTGTTTCCAGTGGTGCTGGGCCTACCCTGGTTTACCTGTCATAACCCCACTATTTCTTGGCAGCAGAGGGTTCTCAAAGAGGTGGTCATGAAAGTGCTCAGGTAGGTGTGTAGGGGTTTCCATTGGTGTGACTACCGTGGAAAGTCCAGACCAGGTCTCCACCGTGCGCATCCCCTCAGAATATGCCGATTTGGCTTTCGACTAAATTACCACCCAATCGACAGGGGCATTGTGCGATAAATCTCCTGGTAGACGCAGCACTTCCCAGGAGTCACGTGTACCCTCTGTCCCAGGAGGAGACGGCGGCTATGGAAACATATGTCTCCAAATCCCTGGGGCAGGGATACATTTGGCCCTCCACTTCACCTGCCTCCTTGAGTTTCTTTTTTGTGAAGAAGAAGGATGGAGGTCTGCGACCGTGTATTGACTATCGGGGTATCAATCAGATAACTGTACAGCTACCCTCTCATAGCCAATGTGATCGAGTCAATGCACGGGGTGCGCTTCTTCACAGAATTGGATCTCAGGAACGCTTACAACCTGGTGCGTATCCGGGAGGGTGACGAGTGGAAGACGGCATTTAGTACCACCTCAGGGCACTATGAATACCTTGTCATGTCAAAGTCAAAAAAGTCAAAGTCACCATTATTAGTCAGTTGTACAACCGAATGCCTTCAACTGAAATGTGTCTTCCGCATTTAACCCAACCCCTCTGAATCAGAGAGGTGCGGGGTCATGCCGTACGTCTTTCAGGCCTTTGTTGACGAGATTTTCCGGGACCTGCACGGGCAGGGTGTAGTGGTGTATATCGACGACATTATGATATACTCCGCTACACGCGCCAAGCATGTGTCCCTGGTGCGCAGGGTGCTTGGTTGACTGTTGGAACATGAAACATGACCTGTACGTCAACACTGAGAAATGTCTTCCAACAGTCCGTCTCCTTCCTAGGGTACCGCATTTCCACGTCAGGGGTGGAGAGTGACCGCATTTCAGCCGTGCGTAATTGGCCGACTCCCACCACGGTAAAGGAAGTGCAGCAGTTCCTAGGGTTTGCCAACTACTACCGGAGGTTTATCCAGGGCTTTGGTCAGGTAGCAGCTCCAATTACCTCACTGCTGAAGGGGGGACCGGTGCAACTGCAGTGGAAGGCTGGGGCGGACAAGGCTTTTGGTCACCTGAAGGCTCTGTTTACCTCGGCTCCCATGCTGGCTCATCCGGATCCCTCTTTGGCATTCATAGTGGAGGTGGACGCGTCCGAGGCTGGGATAGGAGCCGTGCTCTCTCAGCGCTCGGCTACGCCACAGAAGCTCCGCCCCTGTGCCTTCTTTTCGAAGAAGCTCAGCCCGGCGGAGCGAAACTATGATGTGGGGGATCGGGAGCTGTTGGCTGTCGTCAAGGCTCTGAAGGCGTGGAGACATTGGCTTGAGGGGGCTAAAAACCCTTTTCTCATCTGGACTGACCACCGCAATCTGGAGTACATCCGGGCAGCGAGGAGATTGAACCCTCGCCAGGCAAGGTGGGCCAAGTTCTTAACCGTTTTGTTTTTTGCCGTCAGACAAACCATCAAACAGGCAAAGCGTCAATACAAGACTAAGAATGAATCCTACTACACCAGCTCTGATGCTCATCGGATGTGGCAGGGCTTGCAAACTATTACGGACAACAAAGGGAAACCCAGATGCGAGCTACCTACATGTATAAATTACATCAACTAATCTTTAGCCCTGCACATTTACTTGGTACCAGTACCCTCTGTATACAGCCTCGTTATTGTTATTTTATTGTGTTACTTTAAAAAAAGTAGTATTTTGTAAATATTTTCTAAACTCACCTTGTTGTCTCTGGGCAATTGGACATCGTGGCAAAAGGGAGCAAGTGAGTAATCCATACCCTACCCAACCCATCCATACCAGTGGTGGCTGGTGGGAGGAAATATTGAGGACGGTCTCAATGTAATGAAATAAATGGAATGACGTCAAACATTAATTTATTTGTATTTATTTCACCTTTATTTAACCAGGTAGGCAAGTTGAGATCAAGTTCTCATTTACAAATGCGACCTGGCCAAGATAAAGCAAAGCAGTTCGACACATACAACAACACAGAGTTACACATGGAGTAAAACAAACATACAGTCAATAATACAGTAGAAAAAAACAAATCAATATACAAAGAGTGCAAATGAGGTAAGATAAGGAAGGTAAAGGCAATAAATAGGCCATGGTGGCAAAGTAATTACAATATAGCATTTAAACACTGGAATGGTAGATGTGCAGTAGATGAATGTGCAATGTATAAAAACTGGGGTGCAAAGGAACAAGATAAATAAATAAATATGTTAGGGGATGAGGCAGTTGGTTGGGCTATTTACAGATGGGCTATATACAGGTGCAGGGGTCTGTGAACTGCTCTGACAGCTGGTGCTTAAAGCTGGTGAGGGAGATAAGTGTCTCCAGTTTCAGAGATTTTTGTAGTTCGTTCCAGTCATTGGCAGCAGAGAACTGGAAGGAGAGTCGGCCAAAGGAGGAATTGGCTTTGAGGGTGACCAGTGAGATATACCTGCTGGAGCGCGTGCTACGGGTTGGTGCTGCTATGGTGACCAGCGATCTGAGATAAGGCGGGACTTTACCTAGCAGGGACTTGTAGATGACCTGGAGCCAGTGGGTATGGCGACGAGTGTAAAGCGAGGGCCAGCCAAGGAGAGCGTACAGGTCGCAATGGTGGGTGGTATATGGGGCTTTGGTAACAAAACAGATGGCACTGTGGTAGTCTGCATCCAATTTGTTGAGTAGAGTATTGGAGGCTATTTTGTAAATGACATCACCGAAGTCGAGGATCGGTAGGATGGTCAGTTTTACGAGGGTATGTTTGGCAGCATGAGTGAAGGATGCTTTGTTGCAAAATAGGAAGCCAATTTTAGATTGGAGATGTTTGATGTGAGTCTGGAAGGAGAGTTTATTTGTAGTTGTCCACACAATCTAAGACAGAACCGTCCAGAGAAGTGATGCTGGACGGGCGGACAGGAGCGGGCAGCGATCGGTTGAAGAGCAGGCATTTAGTTTTACTTGCATTTAAGAGCAGTTGGAGGCCACGGAAGGAGAGTTGTATGGCATTGAAGCTCGTCTGGAGGGTAGTTAATTAGGGAGTGGTGGGGGTGCTACCCGGTGAAATGCAAGGCGCCAAATTCAAAATCCAAAAGTTGAATTATTAAACATTCCTCAATATACAAGTGTTGCATAGTCATCAAAAGCTCTGATTCTTGGCAATATCACAGCGTTGTCAGATTTCAAAAAGGCTTTACGGCGAAAGCACCACATTTGATTGTTTGAGGATAGCACCCCACATATTTTTCCCATTACCATAAATTCATAAGCCTTCACGGTTCACAGAAAACACATTTCACAGCGAAAACAAATCAATTACCTTTTGAAGAACTTCTGCTGAGGACTTCCCAAGTGTCCAACGAAGACAATCCATGGTTCTTTTGCTAGAAAAAGTAATGTATTATATCCATAAATCTCCGTTTGGTTGGCACGTTATAATGAGAAAATACAGCGTCAACTCCTCCATTGAAACGTGAAGAGAACTCGTTCAACTTATACCTATAAACTTGTCCAAGAACAATCAGACATAATTGTAAATCTATCCTTAGGAACACTTTTATGTATATGTTGTATAAAATTTCAACCAGAATATAAACTGGGCGATAAGAAAGGAAAAAAACACAGAACGGGCCAGCCGGGAACGCGCATTTTCTTCTATTGACATCTGTGTGGCCACTTCCTTATTCGTCTTCTTCTACAATCTAAAAGCAGCTAAAAATAATCAAAACAGTGTCTCAAGACTGTTGACACAGAGCGTGCCTTGTCGGGAGCGCGCGTCCTCTCCTATTGACATCTAAGGGGACACTTCCTGTTTTCTCTTCTTCTCTGCTCTAATAGCATCAAATAAAATCTGAACACTGTCTCGAGACTGTTGACATCCAGAGGAAGCGATAGGTACTGCCTTCATATGCTCTTATATGGGCATTTTCATAACGGAGGGGTTCCAAATGAGGCAATGTGTCAAAACCACCTTTTCCAGGACAGAAATTCCTCAGGTTTTCACCAGCCATATCTGTTCTGTTATACTCACAGACAAAATGTTAACACTTTTAGAAACTTCAGAGTGTTTCCTATCCAATGGTACTAAATATGTGCATATCCTATTTTCTGGGCTTGAATGGGAGGCATTTTACTTTGGGCACGCCAGGCTCTCCAAAACCATCACCTCGTGCGCTGCTCCCAAAGAAGTTAAACAAAAAAGATTATTCGAAGTAGCCACCCTTTGCCTTGATGACAGCTTTGCACACTTTTGCCATTCTCTCAACCAGCTTCACCTGGATGGTTTTCCTGCAGTCTTGAAGGATTTCCCACATATGCTGAGCACTTGTTGGTTGCTTTTCCTTCACTCAGTGGTCCAACTCCTCCCAAACCATCTCAATTGGGTTGAGGTTGGGTGATTGTGGAGGCCAGGTCATCTGATGCAACAATCCATCACTCTCCTTCTTGTTCAAATAGCCCTTACACAGCCTGGAGGTCTGTTTGGTCATTGTCCTGTTGAAAAACAAATGATCATCCTACTAAGCACAAACCAGATGGGATGGGTTATCGCTGCAGAATGCTGTGGTAGCCATGCTGGCTAAGTGGCCTTGAATTCTAAATAAATCATTGACAGTGTCCCCAGCAAATCAAACCAAATTGTATTTGTCACATGCGCTGAATACAACAGGTGTAGACTTTACAGTGAAATACTTACTTACAGGCCCTTAACCAACAATGCATTTTTAAGAAAAATAAGTGTTAAGTAAAAATAGAAAGTTAAAAATAAAAGTAACAAATAATTAAAGAGCAGCAGTAAAATAACGATAGTGAGGATATATACAGGAGATACCGGTACCGATCCTTGACAATTTTTAGGGCCTTCCTCTGACACCGCCTGGTATAGAGGTCCTGGATGGCAGGAAGCTTGGCCCCAGTGATGTACTGGGCCATATGGCACCACCCTCTGAAGTGCCTTGCAGTCGGAGTCCAAGCAGTTGCCATACCAGGCAGTGATGCAACCGGTCAGGATGCTCTCGATGGTGCAGCTGTAAAACCTTTTGAGGATCTGAGGACCCATGCTAAATCTTTTCAGTCTCCTGAGGGGGGAATAGGTTTTGTCTTGCCCTCTTCAAGACTGTCTTGGTGTGCTTGGGTAATGATAGTTTGTTGGTGATGTAGGCACCAAGGAACTTGAAGGTCTCAACCTGCTCCACTACAGCCCCGTCAATGAAAATGGGGGCATGCTCGGTCCTCCTTTTCCTGTAGTCCACAATCATCTCCTTTGTTTTGACAAAGTTGAGGGAGAGTGTGTTGTCCTGGCACCACATGAACAGGTCTCTGACTTTCTCCCTATAGGCTGTCTCATTGTTGTCGGTGATCAGGCCTACCACTGTTGTGTCATCGGCAAACGTATTGATGGTGTTGGAGTCGTGCCTAGTCGTGCAGTAATTAGTGAACAGGGAGTACAGGAGGGGACTGAGCACACACCCCTGAGGGGCCCCCGTGTTGAGGATCAGCGTGGCAGATGTGTTGTTACCTACCCTTACAAGTAGGGGGTGGCCCGTTAAAAAGTCCAGGATCCAGTTACAGAGGGAGGTGTTTAGTAACAGGGTCCTTAGCTTAGTGATGAGCTTTGAGGGCACTATGGTGTTGAACGTTGAGCTGTAGTCAATGAATAGCATTCTCACATAGGTGTTCCTTTTGTCTAGGTGTGAAAGGGCAGTGTGGAGTGCAATAGAGATGACAGGGCGGTATGCAAATTGGAGTGGGATTAGGGTTTCTGGGATACTGGTGTTGATGTGAGCCATGACTAGCCTTTTAAAGCACTTCATGGCTACCGACGTGAGTGCTACAGCTCGGTAGTCATTTAGGCAGGTTACCGAGGTGCTCTTGGGCACAGGGACTATGGTGGTCTGCTTTAATGCAGCTGGTGGCCACACCAAATACTGACTGTTACTTTTGATTTTGATCCCCCCCTTTGTTCAGGGACACATTATTCCATTTCTGTTTATCACATGTCTGTGGAACTTATATCTCAGTTGTTGAATCTTGTTATGTTCATACAAATATTTACACGTTAAGTTTGCTGAAAATAAACGCAGTTCACAGTGAGAGGACGTTTCTATTTTTGCTGAGTTTAGTTTTTAATGTCCCGGTGGTAGTTTAATCTTGCTCGTAGGTCATCGATTTTGTTTTCCAATGATTACATGGTTTCAAATAGAACGGATTGCATTGGGGTTTTACTTGCTCGCTCGCCGACAAATTCTCAGAAAGCAGCCCGACCTCCACCCCCTTTTTCTCTGTCTCCTCTTCCCTCAAATGATGGGGATTTGGGTCTGCTCCCGGGAAAGCATCCTTCACGTTGGACTCGTCGGACTCGTTAAAGGAAAAATCTTTTACCAGTTCGTGGTGAGTAATCGCTGTTCTGATGTCCAGAAGTTACTTTTGGTAGCAGCAACATTATGCATAAAACAAGTAAAGAAATAAGTTACAAACAACGCAAAAAACGAACAAAATAACACAGTTGGTTAGGAGCAAGTAAAACGTCAGGCATCCTCTCCAGCACCATTCTACCAGAAATGCATTCCAGGTGACTACCTCATGAAGCTGGTTGAGAGCATGCCAAGAGTGTGCAAAGCTGTCAACAAGGCAAAGGGTGGCTATTTGAAGAATCTCAAATATAAAATATATTTTGATTTGTTTAATCCTTTTTTGGTTATCAAATCAAATCAAATTTTATTTGTCACATACACATGGTTAGCAGATGTTAATGCGAGTGTAGCGAAATGCTTGTGCTTCTAGTTCCGACCATGCAGTAGTATCTAACAAGTAATCTAACAAATTCACAACAACTACCTTATACACACAAGAGTAAAGGAATGAATACGAGTATGTACATATAAATATATGGATGAGCGATGGCTGACCGGCATAGGCAAGATGCAGTAGATGGTATGGAGTACAGTATATACACATATATATATATATGAGATGAGTAATGTAGGATATGTAAACATTATATAAATGGCATTGTTTAAAGTGGCTAGTGATACATTATTTCATCCAGTTATAATTATTAAAGTGGCTAGAGATTTGGGTCGATGGCGAACGGCATAGGCAAGATACAGTAGATGGTTTAGAGTACAGTGTATACATTTGATATGAGTATGTCGGATACGTAAACATTATATACAAAATTGTTTAAAGTGGCTAGTGATACATTTGTTACATCCAATTCCTATGTTTAAAGTGGCTAGAGATTTAAGTCAGTATGTTGGCAGCAGCCACTCAATGTTAGTGATGGCTGTTTAACAGTCTGATGGCCTTGAGGTAGAAGCTGTTTTTCAGTCTCTCGGTCCCAGCTTTGATGCACCTGTACTGACCTCGCCTTCTGGATGATAGCGGGGTGAACAGGCAGTGGCTCGGGTGGTTGTTGTCCTTGATGATCTTTTTGGCCTTCCTGTGACATCGGGTGGTGTAGGTGTCCTTGAGGGCAGGTAGGTTTCCCCCGGTGATGCGCTGTGCAGTCCTCACTACCCTCTGGAGAGCCTTACGGTTGTGGGCGGAGCAGTTTCCGTACCAGGCGGTGATACAGCCCGACAGGATGCTCTCGATAGTGCATCTGTAAAAGTTTGTGAGTGATTTTGGTGACAAGCCGAATTTCTTCAGCCTCCTGAGGTTGAAGAGGCGCTGTTGCGCCTTCTTCACCACGCTGTCTGTGTGGGTGGACCAATTCAGTTTGTCCGTGATGTGTACACCGAGGAACTTAAAACTTTCCACCCTCTCCACTACTGTCCCCTCGATGTGGATAGGGGGGTGCTCTGTTTCCTGAAGTCCACAATCATCTCCTTTGTTTTGCTGACATTGAGTGAGAGGTTATTTTCCTGACACCACACTCCGAGGACCCTCACCTCCTCTCTGTAGGCCGTCTCGTCGTTGTTGGTAATCAAGCCTACCACTGTAGTGTCGTCAGCAAACTTGATGATTGAGTTGGATGCGTGCTTGGCCACGCAGTCATGGGTAAACAGGGAGTACAGGAGAGGGCTGAGAACGCACCCTTGTGGGGCCCCAGTGTTGAGGATCAGCGGAGTGGAGATGTTGTTTCCTACCCTCACCACCTGGGACCGGCCCGTCAGGAAGTCCAGGACCCAGTTGCACAGGGCTGGGTCGAGACCCAGGGTCTCGAGCTTAATGACGAGCTTGGAGGGAACTATGGTGTTAAATGCTGAGCTGTAGTCGATGAACAGCATTCTTACATAAGTATTCCTCTTGTCCAGATGGGTTAGGGCAGTATGCAGTGTGATTGCGATTGCGTCGCCTGTGGACCTATTGGGACGGTAAGCAAATTGGAGTGGGTCCAGGGTGTCTGGCAGGATGGAGGTGATATGATCCTTGACTAATCTCTCAAAGCACTTCATGATGACAGAAGTGAGTGCTACGGGCGATAGTCATTTAGCTCAGTCACCTTAGCTTTCTTGGGAACAGGAACAATGGTGGCCCTCTTGAAGCATGTGGGAACAGCAGACTGGGATAGGGACTGATTGAATGTGTCCGTGAACACACCAGCCAGCTGGTCTGCGCATGCTCTGAGGACACGGCCAGGGATGCCATCTGGGCCGGCAGCCTTGCGAGGGTTAACACATTTAAATGTTTTTCTCACATTGGCTGCGGTGAAGGTGAGCCTGCAGGTTTTGGTAGCGGGCCGTGTCGGTGGCACTGCATTGTCCTCAAAGCGAGCAAAGAAGTTGTTTAGTTGGTCTGGGAGCAGGACGTCATGGTCCGCGACGGGCTGGTTTTCTTTTTGTAGTCTGTGATTGACTGTAGACCCTGCCACATTCCTCTTGTGTCTGGAGCCGTTGAATTGTGACTCTACTTTGTCTCTATATTGACGCTAGCTTGTTTGATTGCCTTGCGGAGGGAATAGCTGCACTGTTTGTATTCAGTCATGTTTCCGGTAGCCTTAGCCTGGTTAAAGCAGTGGTTCGCGCTTTCAGTTTTGCGCGAATGCTGCCATCAATCCACGGTTTCTGGTTGGGGAAGGTTTTAATATTTGCTATGGGTACAACATCACCAATGCACTTGCTAATAAACTCGCTCACCGAATCAGCGATACATCAATGTTGTTGTCAGATGCTATCCGAACATATCCCAGTCCACGTGCTCAAGCAATCTTGCAGCATGGAATCAGATTGGTCGGACCAGCGTTGAACAGACCTGAGAACGGGCGTTTCCTGTTTTAGTTTCTGTTTGTAGGCTGGGAGCAACAAAATGGAGTCATGGTCAGACTTGCCGAAAGGAGGGCGGAGAATAGCCTTGTATGCATCACGGAAGTTGGAATAACAGTGGTCCAGGATTTTACCAGCCCGGGTGGCACATTCGATATGCTGGTAAAATTTCGGGAGCCTTGTTCTTAAATTAGCCTTATTAAAATCCCCAGCCACAATAAATGCAGCCTCAGGATATGTGGTTTCCAGTTTACATAGAGTCCGATGAATTTCTTTCAGTGCCGTCGTTGTGTATCAGCTTGAGGGGGGATGTACACGGCTGTGATTATAATCGAGGAGAATTCTCTTGGTAGATAATGCGGTCTGCATTTGATTGTAATGAATTCTATGTCAGGTGAACAAAAGGACTTGAGTTCCTGTATGTTGTTATGATCACACCACGTCTCGTTAATCATAAGACACACACCCCACCCTTCTTCTTACCAGATAGAAGTTTGTTTCTGTCGGCGCGATGCGTGGAGAAACCAGGTGGCTGTACCGACTCTGATAACGTGTCCTGAGTGAGCCATGTTTCCGTGAAGCAAAGAACGTTGCAGTCTCGGATGTCTCTCTGAAAGGCAACCCTCGATCGGATTTCGTCTACTTTGTTGTCAAGAGACTGTACATTGGCGATTAAAATACTCGGGAGAGGTGCACGATGCGCCCGTCGACGTAGCTTGACCAAAGGACCGGCGCGTTTCCCTCTTCTCCGGCGCCGCCGTTGTTTTGAGTAGCCACGTGCTATCCAGTCTATTGTTGTGTTTGGGTTAGCAAACCGAGAATTCTCTTTGGGAAAGTCGTATTCCTGGTCGTAATGTTGGTAAGTTGACGTTGCTCTTATATCCAATAGTTCCTCCCGGTTGTATGTAATAAAACTTAATATTTCCCGGGTAATAATGTAAGAAGTAATACATAAAAAAACAAAATACTGCATGGTTTCCTGAGAACGTGAAGCGAGGCTGCCATCTCTGTCGGCGCCGGAAGTTCTTCTTATTGCATTCCATATGTGTTATTTCATAATTTAGATGTCTTCACTATTATTCTACAGTGTAGAAAATATTTTTAAAATGTAAGAAAAACCCTGGAATGAGTAGGTGTGTCCAAACTTTTGACTGGTACTGTAAGTATTCAGACCCTTTACTCAGTACTTTGTTGAAGCACTTTTGGCAGAGATTACAGCCTCAAGTCTTCTTGGGTATGATGCTACAAGCTTGGCACACCTGTATTTGTGGAGTTTCTCCCATTCTTCTCTGCACATCCTCTCAAGTTCTGTCAGGTTAGATGGGGAGCGTTGGGGCACAGCTATTTTCAGGTCTCTCCAGAGATGTTAGATCGGGTTCAAGTCCGTACTCTTGTTGGGCCACTCAAGGACATTCAGAGATTTGTCCTGAAGCCACTCCTGCGTTGTCTTGGCTGTGTGCTTAGGGTTGTTGTCCTGTTGGAAGGTGAACCTGTGCCCCAGTCTGAGGTCCTGAGCGCTCTGGAGCAGGTTTTCATCATGTATCTCTCTCTCTACTTTGCTCCATTCATCTTTCCCTCAATCCTGACCAGTCACACAGTCCCTGCCACTGAAAAACATCCCCACAGCATGATGCTGCCACCATCATGCTTCACCGTAGGGATGATGCAAGATTTTCTCCAGACGTGACATTTGGCATTCAGCCCAAAGAGTTTAATCTTGGTTTCATCAGACCAGAGAATCTTGTTTCTCATGGTCTGAGAGTCCTTTACGTGCCTTTTGGCAAACTCCAAGCGTGCCATCATGTGCCGTTTACTAAGGAGTGGCTTCCATTTGGCAGAGATGGTTGTCCTTCTGGAAGGTTCTCCCATCTCCACAGAGGAACCCTGGAGCGCTGTCAGAGTGACCATTGGGTTCTTGGTCCCCTCCCAGACCAAGACCCTTCTCCCCTGATTGCTCATCTTGGTGAGCAAGATGAAGGAGGTCACTGTTTTCTTAGGGACCTTCAATGCTGCAGAAATGTTTTGGTACCCTTCCCCAGATCTGTGACTCGACGCAATCCTGTCTCTGAGCTCTACTGACAATTCCTTTGACCTCATGGCTTGGTTTTTGCTCTCACATGCAGTTTCACATGTGGGACCTTACATAGACAGGTGTGTGTGCCTTTCCAAATCATGTCCAATCAATTGAATTTACCACAGGTGAACTCCAATCAAGTTGTAGAAACATCTCTAGAATGATCAATGGATGCACCTGAGCTCAATTTCGAGTCTCATTGTAAATAAAGTATTTCTGTTTTTTTATGTGTTATAAAACCTGTTTTTGCTTTGTCATTATTGGGTTTTGTGTGTAGATTGATGAGGAAAAACACTTATTTAACTTGTTAGGGAGTGGCAGCTGAGGGGTCGGTTTTGGAGAGCCTGGCGTGCCCAAAGTAAAATGCCTCCCATTCAGGCCCAGAAAATAGGATATGCAGATATTTGGTACCATTGGATAGGAAACACTCTGAATTTTCCAAAACTGTTAACCATTTGTCTGTGAGTAAAACAGAACGCATATAGCAGGCGAAACCCCGAGGAATGTCTGTCCTGGAAAAAGTGATTTTGACACATTGCTCATTTGGGCACCCCTCCCTCATGAAAATGACCATATAAGGGCATATGAATGCAGTACCCATCGCTTCCTTTAGATGTCAACAGTCTCGAGACAGTGTATTTTTTTCATTTTGGATGAATTAGACCAGAGAAGAAGAGCAAAACAGGAAGTCACTCTTTCATGTAAACAGTACCCAGCGCGCGCGCCCGAGAAGTCACGCAGTGTCTTTTTTTACCGTCGTTATCGATCAGTTTATATTCCGGTTGATTTATAATAGTAAATATACGTAAAAGTGTTCCTAAGGATACATTTAAAACTATGTTTGATTGTTCTTGGACAAGTTTATAGGTATAAGATGAACGAGTTCGGCCACGCTTTAATGGAGGAGTGGAAGCTGTCGTTTCTGATTATAACGCGAACCAAATGGAGGATTTATGGATAAAATACATTACTTTTTCTAACAAAAGAACCATGGATTGTCTTCGTTGGACACTTAGGATGACCTCAGCAGAAGTTCTTCAACAGGTAATTGATTTGTTTTTGCTTTGAAATGTGTTATGTGTGTGCCATGATGGCTAATCGATACATGGCTATGGGAAAAATATGTGAGGTGCTACCCTCAAACAATCAAATGTGCTGCTTTCGCCGTGAAGCCTTTTTGAAATCTGACAACGCTGTGATATTGCCAAGAAACAGAGCTTTTGATGAGTATGGAACACTTGTATATTGGTGGATGTTTAATAATTCAACTTTTGGATTTTGAATTTGGCGCCTTACATTTTACCTAGTACTAATAGTACTAATTACGTGCATATCCTATTTTCTGAGCGGCAGGCATTTTGCTTTGGGCACGCCAGACTCTCCAAAACCGTCACCTCACCTGCCGCTCCCTAAGAAGTTAAAGGTCTTACTCACATCGGCTACGGAGAGCGTGATCACAGAGTCATCCAGAACAGCTGGTGCTCTCACGCATTGGTTCAGTGTTGCTTGCCTCAAAGCAAGCATAGAAGGCATTTAGCTCATCTGTTTGGCTGGGTATCTCGTTGCTGGGTTTCTTTTTGTAATCCATGATAGTTTGCAAGCACTGCCACATATGACGAGCTTCAGAGCCGGTGTAGTAGGATTAGATCTTAGTCCTGTATTGACCCTTTACTTGTTTGATGGTTTGTCGGTGGCCTTAGCGGGATTTCTTATAGGCGTAAGAGTTAGTGTCCCGCTCCTTGAAAGCGACAGCTCTAGCGTTTAGCTCAGTGCTGATGTTGCCTGTAATCCATGGATTCTGGTTGGGATGTGTATGTATGGTTACTGTGGGGACGATGTCGTCAATGCACTTATTAATGAAGCTGGTGACTGATCTGTTAATCTCCTTAATTCCGTCGGATGAATACCAAAACATATTCCAGTCTGTGCTTGTGAAACTGTTCTCTATATTAGCATCCGCTTCATTGGACCACTACCGTGTTGAGTGCGTCACTGGTACTTCCTGTTTGAGTTTTTGCTTGTTGCTTGTAAGTAGAAATCAGATGGATAGAGTTATGGTCAGATTTGCAAAATCGAGGGCGAGGGAGAGCTTTGTATGCGTCTCTGTGGAGTAAAGGTAATCTAGATTTTAGTTGCACAGGTGACATGCTGGTAGAAATGATGTAGAAGGATAGAGTTGGAGGGAATAGCAGCCTATTTTGTGTATTTATTTTGCTCTAAAATATTAACTTTTTTAGTAAATAATGTTTACATCAACTATCACTGACCTCAATTTGTATGAGAAATTATACTTAGATATTACTGCGCTGTTGGAGCTAGAAACAATTATTACGCTACACCTGCAATAACATCTGCTAAACACGTGTATGTGACCTCCACGATGAGAGAAATATGCATCCCAAATGGCACACTATACCCAATATAGTGCACTACTTGACTTTTGATCAGAGCCAAAAGTAGGGTACTACATAGAAAAGGGGTGCCATTTGGGACCTAGACAGGAGCATGACCAGTGTACTTGACTTTTGATCAGAGCCAAAAGTAGGGTACTACGTAGAAAAAGGGTGCCATTTGGGACCTGTCATTTCCTTTCCCTCCTCTGACTTTGCTGTTGTCTCATAGAGGACCCGGCCAGCTGAGTGATATGTGGTTGTGACTCCTCTGCCCGTTTTTATTCAAACTTGGTGGCAAGATGAACGATCAAGCTGACTAACTCTGATAGATCGGCCATGGAGGGTGAGAGGCGTGGGATGACTTAGGGCCGTTGAGGAAGCTGTAATTCAATAGGCCACTTTCCAGACCCCTACAGAGGTGTCAGCCTGCTAGACACATGGAGGGAGATGTCTTCCCTGTCTCCATCACATCTCTTTTTACCCGTGTACAAGATGGCTTGTGCTGGGAGGACGAGAGCAGGGACGGTGTGGCCTAGTTCAAATTCAGAAGATCCGAATTGTGTACGTGTGCGAGTGGGGAAAGCGCTTGTAAATTGTTATTGAAAGCTAACATTGAATCTAATTATTGGATAGTGTGTTGTACGAGTGACAGCCCCAAAGATAATGTTTGATATGTGCAGAGCGCTCCTATTATTTGTTGAATATTTTGGTAATCTCGAGATCATTGCCTTGCTACAGAAAATAAAATTTCCAGTAGCGGTGCGTGGGTATAATCACTGGGGAAGCCAAGCCAGAAAAAAGCGATATTACAACCTATGTGTTGTGATAATTAGCTTTGTTTGCTGCTCTATAACCCATTAGTTCATATGCCACCGTGATATATAAGGCAGAGACAACAAGAAGAACCACATGTTTGTTTCATCACAAAACCAGAGAGCAACATCTGTCCTGTGAAGTCCCCAAAACATATTGCATGTAGCAAACAGTCTTATGATCTACAGCATGATCAAGCAAGTTAATGTTTGCGCACATTTTGGACTACTAAACAACTACTGATTTAGAACCACGGAGAGTTACCACAAGCCACAAAATATACAGTAGCTGCTTCCGCTACAACATTCCAGCACCACATCACCTATGCTTAGTCTAATACAACTAAAACTTAAAGATACCAACAACTATCCAATCAACGTAAGCTAAATATCATTTGGCTGTCCATAGGGCTGATTTCTCTCTGTGTGTGCGAACGCACAAAAAAAAAACATGTTGACTAACCCTACTTGTAGAGGAACACCTATACCATCCTCCTCTCTTTCATGTTGCCAAAACGGTCTATGACTCTGTCATTCAGTATTCGACACGCTTTTTGTCCTAGTGTCACCAGGCTGCTTGTTATGGCGCACACCTGTCACCATCGTTACACGCACCTGCGCGTCCTCAGACTCACCTGGACTTCATCACCTCCCTGATTACCTTCCCTATATCTATCTATCAATTCTTCACCAGGGAGGCATATGTTGCATCAGAAGACGGAAGGGAGTGATGAGTGAGCTTCTGACACGTACAGGAAGTGAGTCAGCTGTCAGCCTCATCTCTAAGTCGATCCTCCTTTACCTGGCTGTGATTATTAGTCATATCTTCTTCTTCTCACTCTATTTATATTTCTCTCTCTCTCAAGCAGCACCACGGAGCGCTGTATTTTTGGCGCTCCCATATGTGCTCACTCTCTCACCACTGCATTAGCAAACACATACAGTGACTTCAGAAAGTATTCATACCCCTTGACTTTTTCCACAATTTGTTGTGTTACAGCCTGAATAAAAAAGATTTGTTTCTCACCCATCTAGACACAATACCCCATAATGACAAAATAAAAACATGTTTTTAGAAATTGTTGCAAATGTATTGAAAAAGTGCCGTATGGATGGTGTGACGCAATTGCAAAGCCTCCAGAGGCACGCAGACGCCAAATTGAGCTCTGTACCACATTGCTGTGCGCCTCTCAAATGTAACAATGTGGAGGGCTCCGTATAGCTCAGCATTGACATGATTGGTTGACGGTAGGAGAGGGCGGGAGGTCCTGTATAAACACAAATTCACTTCCTTGACAACTTCCTTCACAACAGCTCTGCGAAGTGCCAGAAGTATGTATTCCCTGACTTTTACCGAGGCCATATCACCGTAAATGCTGCATGTCCAATTCAAACGTCGGAATGACCATGCAGCGCCTTACGTCTCTAAGAGCTTTGCACACCTGGATTGTACAATATTTGCCCATTATTTTCAAAATTCTTCAAGCTTTGTCAAATTGGTTGATGATCATTGCTAGACAACAATCTTCAAGTCTTGCCATAGTTTGTCCAGCAGATTTATATCAAAACTGTAACTTGGCCACTCAGGAACATTCACTGTCTTCTTGAGAAGCAACCTTAGTGTAGATTTGGCCTTGTGTTTTAGGTTATTGTCTTGCTGAAAGATGAATTCAACTCCCAGTGTCTGGTGGAAGGCAGATTAAACCAGGTGGCAGGAAGCCTAGCTGTTAAGCTCGTTGGGTTGCTCGAAAGGTTGCTGGTTTGAATCCCTGAGCTGAATAGTTGAAAAATCTGTTGACGTGCCCTTGAGCAATGCACTTAACTACTACACTCCCGACACTACCTGGTGAAATGTGAGGCGCCAAATTCAAAATCCAAAAGTTTAATTATTAAACATTCATCAATATAAGTGTTGCATAGTCATCAAAAGCTCTGATTCTTGGCAATATCACAGCGTTGTCAGATTTCAAAAAGGCTTTATGGCGAAAGCACAACATTTGATTGTTTGAGGGTAGCACCTCTAATATTTATGCATTAGCATAAATCCATAACCCAACACGGGTCTCACAAAACGCATAAAATCGCTAATATAAAATCGCTTACCTTTGATGAACTTCTGCTGAGGGCTTCCCAAGTGTCCAACGAAGACAATCCATGCTTCTTTGGTTAGAAAAAGTCCTTTATTATATCCATAAATCTTCGTTTGGTTGGCGCGTTATGATAAAAAAATCCACAGTTGAGTCGCCCATTGAAGCGTGAAGAGAACACGTTCAAATTATACCTATACACTTTCTACAAACAAATCAAACATCATTTTTAATGTATCCTTAGATATCCTTTTGGGTATATTTGCTGTAATATTTCAACTGGACGATAACGTGAACGATAGGAAAGAAAAATAAAGTGGTGCTCGTTCACAATCTCGCGCGCGTCAAACCTTGTTTACAAAAGTGGTCGCCTGACAATTTCCTGTTCCTATCTGTTCTGGTCACTACTAGAATTCCCAGACTTTGTATATAGACTGTTGACATCTAGTGGAAGCCATAGGTACTGCAGTCTCAGTCCTACATAAAGTTGTATGCAATAGGCACAATGGAGAAGATGCTCATTTACAAAAAAAACTGCAAATCTCGATACATTTTCCTCGGGTTTTCGCCTGCTATATCACTTCTGTTATACTCACATACATTATTTTAACACTCTTAGAAACTTCAGAGTGTTTCCTATCCAATAGTACTAATTATGTGCATATTTTCTGGGCCTGAGTGGCATGCATTTTACTTTGGGCACGCCAGACTCTCCAAAACCATCACCTATGCATCCGCTCCCTAAGAAGTTAACTCTAATTGCTCCTGTAATTTGCTCTGGATAAGAGTGTCTGATAAAATGTAAAATGTTCTAGGATTTTGCCTATGCTTATAAGCATACCCATAACATGATGTAGCCACCACTATGTTTGAAAATATGGGGAGTGGTACTCAGTAATGTGTTGTGTTGGTTTCCCCCAAACATAACACTTTGTGTTCAGGACAAAAAGTGAATTGCTTTGCCACATTTTTTGCAGTATTACTTTAATGCCTTGATGCAAACTGGATGCATGCTTTGCAATTTGTTTATTCTGTACAGGCTTCCTTCTTTTCATTGCCGCTACCGTCTCTTATGACCAAAAATAACTTCTATACATCAGGACTGCAGTTACTCATCACGGACTAGCAGAATCCTTTTTCTTCTTTCACGACTCTGATGAGCCCGAGGCGGAGGATATATGTCTCCCTCGGGAACAGGCCCCGGGCTGCCTTCTGAGGAGTAGGAGGCTGTCGAATAAACCCCCACTCCCCTTAATTCTGCTCGCAAACATGCAATCTTTGGACAATAAAATGGACGAGTTATTGGGAGCATTAAACTACCAACGGGACATTAAAAACGAACGTCTTATGCTTCATGGAGTCATGGCTGAACGATGACAATATCAACATACAGCTGGCTGCATCTAGTAAGACAATGGGCTGCGGTCTATGTATTTTTGTAAACAACAGCTGGAGCACGATATCTAAGGAAGTCTCAAGCCATTTCTCACCTGAGGTAGAGTTTCTCATGTGATGACCCTCCCACTCTGTCTGCCGTATTCTTTCTCTTTGCTCTTGTTTCCTTAATAGGATGTCGGTGGGCGGAGCAGGGAGGGGTCGTCAGCGACATGGGACACACCTGGGCCCGGATGTGTCCCAGGATAAATACACCACTTCCCCATTCATAGGAGAGACTCTCTCCATGCAGACACACTGACAGATTTTGGTTGTGGCATTTTTGTGGCTGTTTTGTTTGTTTGCGTTGGCACCTTTCAACACCCCTCATTATCACATTTATGCACGCAACCACTCACTTACACTACTGATTACTGACTACACACACCATTGTTAATTGTGTTTAGTTTACTCCACGTTGTCTCCCTTTTTGTTACAAACTTCGAGCCGGTTCGTGACACTCATGATAAGCTGCAGACCACATTTGTGACGGCTCTCTGTGAATGCCGGTAATTCAGAGTCAGGCGCAGGACAACAACGATGAGTGTTCATAAGTTTACTCAAGTTTCCAAAATAAGAGTGGGAAAACAACCACTTGCAAACACAGAACCAAAACAACAAACAATCAATCTCAAAGACCTGTGGGGGACAGAGATTTAAATAGGAACATGTAATTAGTGATTGGAAACCAGGTGTGTGTAATGAAGACAAAACTAACGGACAAATGAAATGTGGATTGGCGATGGCTAGAAGACCGGTGTCGGCGACCGCCGAATGCCGCCCGAACAAGGAGAGGGACCTACTTCGGCGGAAGTTGTGACAACATTACCTACCGAGAGAGTTTTAGTCTATATTCTTTGTAGCTGTTTACATACCACCACAGTCAGAGGCTGGCACCAAGATAGCATTGAATGAGCTGTATTCCACCATAAGCAAAAAAGAAACTCACCCAGAGGCTGTGCTCCTAGTAGCCGGGGACTTTAACTTGTTACGGATCCAATCCCGTGAACGGGATCGATTTTTGACAACATCCGGTGAAATGCAGAGCGCCACATTCAAATGACAAAAATGCTAATTTCAAACATTCATGAAAATACAAATGCTGCACACCCTTCAAAAGCTTAGACTCTTGTTAATCTAACAGCATTGTCAGAGTTCAAAAAGGCGAAAGCAGAACATTTGATTGTCTGAGGACACTCAAACTCAATTAGCATATTAACATAACCAGCAGAGGTGTCACAGAACTCAAAAATAGCATTAAAAAAATCGCTTACCTTTGATGATCTTCCTCTGATGGCATATCAAAGCGTCCAGGTTACACAATAAAAGATCATTTTGTTCGATAAAGTTTCTCTTTAGCTCCGTTTGGTTGGCGCGTTTTGTTCAGTAATCCACCTGCCCAAAGGCTTTCATCCATGCAGACAAACGATATCCCAAAAGTACCCGTAAATTTCGTGGAAAAAAGTCAAACAGCATTTGTAATCCATACTCAGATACCCTAAAATGAATATACACTATAATATTTCATACGGAATATAACCTGCTGAATAGAAGAGAAAAAGAACTGAGCGTGCATTCCCTGTTACGCGCAAAATCCAAAACAGGACACTTGACGTGAACTCAGGAACAAGTGGTCTTATTCCCTTGATTTTCATGATTGAAGCTTCCAACCTTTTTCTAAAGACTGTTGGCATCTAGTGGAAGCCAGAGGAACTGCACTCTGGGGTTTAAACTATGAGGCTTTGAATAGCTGGCCTATTGAAAACAGTGTGGCATGATGGATTCAGACATCCCGGATGGATTTTGCCTGCCATATCAGTTCTGTTATACTAACAGACATTATTTTAACAGTTTTAGAAACTGTGCTTTCTATCCAAAGCTACTAATTCCTAGCTTCTGGGCCTGAGTAACAGGCAGTTTACTTTGGGCACGTTTTTCATCCGAACTTCAAAATAATGCACCCTAGCCCTAAGAAGTTAATGCAGGGAAACTTAAATCCATTTTACCTCATTTCTATCAACATGTTAACTTCTTAGGGAGCGCAGGTGAGGTAACGGTTTTGGAGTCTGGCGTGCCCAAAGCAAAATGCCTGCCACTCAGGCTCAGAAAATAGGATATGCACATTAGTACTATTGGATAGGAAACACTCTGAAGTTTCTAAAAGTGTTAACATAATGTCTGTGAGTATAACAGAACTCATTTAGCAGGCAAAACCCAGAGAAAAAAACATCCGGAAATCAGTTTCTGGTGACTTTTGACTGAGACTGCAGTACCTATGGCTTCCACTAATGTCAGCAGTCTATATACAAAGACTCAGAGAGATTGGAGTAAACACAACGAATAGGTACAGGAAATGGCATGGGGACCTGAAATGTCAACAAGTTTTCTCGAGCGCGAGTCTGGCTGGAGCGCCCCACTTTATTTTACTTATATAAGGTATAGGTGGCCATCCGAGTGAAATATTATTGCTAATATTCATAAAAGGATAGCTAAGGATGCATTTTAACATCTGCTAACCATGTGTATGTGACAAATAAAATTTGACTTGATTTGATACTGTAAGGCACCCAGACCTTATGAAAGTTGCACAGTATACCCTTAATCTTGTAATAAATCTAGTGATGCATAACTTTCCATTTCTGCCATCCATTGTGACATTGTGGGAGGAAAACCAACCTTCCAATCGATGGCAATGGATTTCTTAGCCGCTATAAATGCTAGCTTACACAGTTTCTTCTGATAACATCCTCCTGTATCAACATTTCCAAGCAAACAAAAACAGGGAGAAGGGAGAATCTGTAGACATGCTGAGATAAAATAACATACTCGATGCCTGATTTCTGCCAACCTTCACAAGATCATAACATGCAAATTTGTCCCCTTTCGTTTATCACAACTTCAGCAGAGAAATGACATTGCTGACTGCATGATATTCGGTTTCACTGCCATATAGTATCTTTTATGTCTGGTGTGATTAGAACATTTATTTATAACGTCCAGCTTCGATTGACGCAACAGTCAGCATTTGAGCTAGCCCCACTGTTTTTTCACAGAAACATTTTGCACCAACAAAGTTCTTGCAAAGTTTTGTCCTGAATGTGAACCACTTTATTTTTGGATACAATGTTCAGACATTCACAGAAGTACGGAGAGCATAACACAATCAGCCAAACCGGAAAACATAGGCTACGTTAGTCCCAGTGCTAACAGAGGAAAGATGGACATAACACAAGCGTCATATTTAGATAACTCTTGGCGGACAGAAACCACAATATGAATTAGCTAATAGGAATTACTATTTATAATTCATCACATCATGGGTGAGCTCACCATTGATCTAAATAATTGAGTAAAACACTTTCTAGAAATGTAAAGTAATCCGATGATGGGTGGTTTGTGTGCACCGCCATGTTTGTTTTTTCATGTCAACCAAAGATGAGATGAGTTTGGTCTCTGTTTGCAGAATGCATGTTAAAGGGGGTGTGTCATCTACCATCATTCACTTCCAGAAGTTTACTTGAAAGATGAGTGAACCCTCCCTCACCTAATTTTGTTGACAGACATTTACATGAAACACAGACTGCATTGTATGTCAACAAACATGGCTGCACACATAGCTGGAATTAGCTTAGCTCATCATAATCAGTACAACAACCCAAAAAGTATTTTACAAACGTATGTGTCCATTCCAATCTATTAAAGAATCGGAATGCATGATTTGCACCAGTACTTGAAAGCATGTGAAAACAGTAAATAAATAATTAATTACCAGACCAAACATTTTCTGATAGGGATTTATTGATACAAGTGGTGTGTGCCGGCAGTCAATCACGTAACTTCTGACACCCTCTCTGAGCCATTCAGTATTGTTGTTTATGTATGTAGCTAGTGGGCTAAGCCTTAGCATTAGTAATGTCTTTCAAAAGGAGACAACTCAAAAATGCGTTCTAACATTTTTTATAAATTCTGACAATGAGTCTGAGTATGAAAGTCAGGAATCAGATTCTGACAGTGACAGTGAGGAGCTGGCCCCCAACCTAGTAGGCATGGAGAACCCGAGGACTCGTTGCCCACTGACAAAGTCCCAGGTCCCTGGAAGGCCGCCAGCCATTTCACCTCTCCTGGCCCTACTGTTTGCTTTGATGAGTCCCAGTCTGGAGTGCAAAGCCCCTTGCCATTTCCCTCTGAGGCAGAGTGTTTCAAGCTGTTTCTGACAGAGGAGCTGGTGGGAGACAGTGGAGGAGACTAATCTCTATGCCTTGGAGGTACAGGAGAAGAGAAAGCCAGGAGTGAGGGGAAAACTTGCTAAATGGGTGACAACCACAATTAGTGAAATGTATACCTTCCTGGTGACAGTCCTTCTCATGGGAATAGTGAAGTCCCTAAGAGAATACTGGAGCACACATCCTATGTTTGCAACTTTCTTGCCACCCTCTTTTCCCAAGACCGCTTCAAAGTTCTGCTGCGATGCCTGACCCGTTACACAAAATAAGAAATGTTATTTACCAGCCTGACATCAGAATTTGGTCGGATCTTTGTGCCATACAAGGACCTATGCATTGATACGTCCCTGATGTTATGGAAGGGTAGGCTGGCGTTCCATCAATATATTCCCTCCAAAAGGCACAGGTTTGGGGTAAAGTTCTTTGTTATGTGCGACAGGATTTGTCCAAGACAACACTGACATCCAACATTATGAGGGGCTTTGGGTGTCCGGGTCCAAGAAGATGCAGAGAGGAAGTTCAAGGAGGTCAACAACTGGCAGTAAAGTGGCATGACAAACGAGACGTCCAAGTACTCTCCACTGTCCATACAGCAACCATGTCGGACAAAGGGAAGGTGGACCACCTGACGGGAGACCGAAAGATCAAACCAGACTGTTTGCTTGACTATAACTTCAAAATGGGGGCAGTGGATATGGCGGACATGATAAACATCTTTGTGGAATGCGCTCGAAAAACTGGTTCGATCTGATCGACACTGCTGCCCTCAATGGCCAGATAGTTCATTGCCAACTAACAGGTAAGATTACTGAACAATGTTTTTTTATGATTAGACATACAGTTCACATACAAATCCCATACAGTTCCATTATGTAATTAACGTGACTGTCTCACCCACCTACCCACTCCCTCCCTCATCATCCTCTCCACTCTCTCATCCTCCCCAATCCCTCTCCCCCATAGGTACAGTCATTACCTACCAAAAGTACAGAGAAAACCTAATGAGAGAGCTGCTGGAAGAGCACCACACCCCTCAGGGGGCTGTCCTGCTGCAGACAATTCCCTATGACTCACTGCTGCTCAAGGCAGTCGCACACGGAGGCACTGCAAAGTCCGCCTGTCTGGCACCAGAGGAGGTTGACAAAGTGCATGTGTTTAGCTTGTGACACACCTCTACGTGTTTCACCATGCTTTGGGGAGTACCATATGCTCAAGCACTATTGAGCTCATCTGCAGCAATTACTGACTGACTGACTTGACAGGTGATTTGACATGTAAAGAGATGGGGGATGGAAATTCAGTTTTTCAATCACTGCATGAAAATTAAATATGGGTTATGCATATTCACAAGTTGTCTTTCACAAGTATTTTCTTGCAGTTATATTTTATCTAGTAAAACACGTTTTTGTTGTTGTTGTTCAACCACCAACAATACTTCAATAAAATAGATGGCTATTATATAGGCCTATGTGTTTTCATGCTGTTTTCATCCGGTAAAGCTGTTAACTTCTTAGGGAGCGGCAGGTGAGGTGACGGTTTTGGAGAGTCTGGCGTGCCCAAAGCAAAACGCCTGCCACTCAGGCTCAGAAAAGAGTATATGCACATAGGATATGCACATTAGTACTATTGGATAGGAAACACTCTGAAGACCTATTGCTCTGTTTGACACACTCCCCATTGAATCCATTTGTAACCAGGACTGAGACTCCAGTACCTATGGCTTCCACTAGATGTCAACAGTCTATATACAAAGACTCTGAGAGATTGGAGTAAACAGAACGAATAGGTACAGGAAATGGTCAAGGTAGCTCAGATGTCAACAAGTTTTCTCGGGCGCGAGTCTGGCTGCGCGCCCCATTTTATTTTACTTATATAAGGTATAGGTGACCATCCGAGTGAAATATTATCGCTAATATTCATAAAAAGATAGCTAAGGATGCATTTTAAAACTACTTAGGGAGTGGTGGGGCGCTAGTTTCAATGGGCGATTTGACGTTGGATTTTCTGAACATAACGCGCCAACCAAACGGAGATTTATGGATATAATAAATGACTTTTTTTAACAAAAGAACCATTGGATGTCTTCGTTGGACACTTGGGAAGCCCTCAGCAGAAGTTCTTCAAAAGGTAAGGGATTTGTTTTTGCTGTGAAATGTGTTTTGTGTGAACCGCAATGGTTTATGAATTTATGTTAATGGTAAAATATTGGAGGTGCTACCCTCAAACAATCAAATGTTGTGCTTTCGCCGTAAAGCCTTTTTGAAATCTGACAACGCTGTGATATTGCCAAGAAGCATAGCTTTTGATGACTATGCAGCACTTGTATATTGATGAATGTTTAATAATTCAACTTTTGAATTTTGAATTTGGCGCCTTGCATTTCACCCGGTAGCGCCCCACCACTCCCTTTTAACTTCTTTGGGAGCAGCGCACGAGGTGACGGTTTTGGAGAGCCTGGCGTGCCCAAAGCAAAATGCCTCCCATTCAGGCCCAGAAAATAGGATATACACATACAGTGGGGAAAAAAGTATTTAGTCAGCCACCAATTGTGCAAGTTCTCTCACTTAAAAAGATGAGAGAGGCCTGTAATTTTCATCATAGGTACACTTCAACTATGACAGACAAAATGAGGGAAAAAAATCCAGAAAATCACATTGTAGGATTTTTTATGAATTTATTTACAAATTATGGTGGAAAATAAGTATTTGGTCACATACAAACAAGCAAGATTTCTGGCTCTCACAGACCTGTAACTTCTTCTTTAAGAGGCTCCTCTGTCCTCCACTCATTACCTGTATTAATGGCACCTGTTTGAACTTGTTATCAGTATAAAAGACACCTGTCCACAACCTCAAACAGTCACACTCCAAACTCCACTATGGCCAAGACCAAAGAGCTGTCAAAGGACACCAGAAACAAAATTGTAGACCTGCACCAGGTTGGGAAGACTGAATCTGCAATAGGTAAGCAGCTTGGTTTGAAGAAATCAACTGTGGGAGCAATTATTAGGAAATGGAAGACATACAAGACCACTGATAATCTTCCTCGATCTGGGGCTCCACGCAAGATCTCACCCGTGGGGTCAAAATGATCACAAGAACGGTGAGCAAAAATCCCAGAACCACACGGGGACCTAGTGAATGACCTGCAGAGAGCTGGGACCAAAGTAACAAAGCCTACCATCAGTAACACACTACGCCGCCAGGGACTCAAATCCTGCAGTGCCAGACGTGTCCCCCTGCTTAAGCCAGTACATGTTCAGGCCCGTCTAACGTTTGCTAGAGAGCATTTGGATGATCCAGATGAGGATTGGGAGAATGTCAGATGAAACCAAAATAGAACTTTTTGGTAAAAACTCAACTCGTCGTGTTTGGAGGACAAAGAATGCTGAGTTGCATCCAAAGAACACCATACCTACTGTGAAGCATGGGGGTGGAAACATCATGCTTTGGGGCTGTTTTTCTGCAAAGGGACCAGGACGACTGATCCGTGTAAAGGAAAGAATGAATGGGGCCATGTATCGTGAGACTTTAAGTGAAAACCTCCTTCCATCAGTAAGGGCATTGAAGATGAAACGTGGCTGGGTCTTTCAGCATGACAATGATCCCAAACACACCGCCCGGGCAACGAAGGAGTGGCTTTGTAAGAAGCATTTCAAGGTCCTGGAGTGGCCTAGCCAGTCTCCAGATCTCAACCCCATAGAAAATCTTTGGAGGGAGTTGAAGGTCCGTGTTGCCCAAAACATCACTGCTCTAGAGGAGATCTGCATGGAGGAATGGGCCAAAATACCAGCAACAGTGTGTGAAAACCTTGTGAAGACTTACAGAAAACATTTGACCTCTGTCATTGCCAACAAAGGGTATATAACAAAGTATTGAGATAAACTTTTGTTATTGACCAAATACTTATTTTCCACCATAATTTGCAAATAAATTCATAAAAAATCCTACAATGTGATTTTCTGGATTTTTTTTCCTCATTTTGTCTGTCATAGTTGAAGTGTACCTATGATGAAAATTACAGGCCTCTCTCATCTTTTTAAGTGAGAGAACTTGCACAATTGGTGCCTGACTAAATACTTTTTTTCCCCACTGTAGTACCAAACACTCTGAAGTTTCTAAAAGTGTTAACATTTTGTCTGTGAGTATAACAGAACGGATATGGCAGGTGAAAACCCGAGGAATTTCTGTCCTGGAAAAAGTGTTTTTTACACATTGCCTCATTTTGAACCCCTCCCTTATGAAAATGCCCATATAAGAGCATATGAATGCAGTACCTATTGCTTCCTCTGGATGTCAACAGTCTCGAGAAAGTGTTTTGATTCTATTTAGCTGCTTTTAGATTGTAGAAGAAGACGAATAAGGAAGTGGCCACATAGATGTCAATAGAAGAAAATGCGCATTCCCGGCTGGCGTGCTCTGTGTTTTTTTCCTTTCTTATCACCCAGTTTATATTCCGGTTAAAATATTATACTATATATACACATAAGAGTTCCTAAGGATACATTTACAATTATGTTTGATTGTTCTTGGACAAGTTTATAGGTATATGTTGAACGCGTTCTCTTCACGTTTCAATGGACGAGTGGAGGCTGTATTTTCTCATAACGCGCCAACCAAACTGAGATTTATGGATATAATACATTACTTTTTCTAACAAAAGAACCATGGATTGTCTTCGTTTGACACTTGGGAAGCCCTCAGCAGAAGATCTTCAAAAGGTAATTGATTTGTTTTCGCTGTGAAATGTGTTTTCTGTGAACCGTGAAGGCTTATGAATTTATGGTAATGGAAAAAATATTGAAGGTGCTACCCTCAAACAGTCAAATGTGGTGCTTTCGCCATAAAGCCTTTTTGAAATCTGACAATGCTGTGATATTTCCAAGAAGCAGAGCTTTTGATCAAATCAAATCAAATGTATTTATAAAGCCCCCCTTACATCAGCTGATGTCACAGAGTGCTGTACAGAAACCCAGCCTAAAACCCCAAACAGCAAGCAATGCAGTTGTAAAAGCACGGTGGCTAGGAAAAACTCCCTAGAAGGCCAAAACCTAGGAAGAAACCTAGAGAGGAACCAGGCTGTGAGGGGTGGCCAGTCCTCTTCTGGCTGTGCCGGGTGCAGATTATAACAGAACATGAACAAGATTTTAAAATGTTCATAAAACAGGCAGAACAGTTTAAACTGGAGAAGCAGCACGGCCAGGTGGACTCGGGACATCAAGGAGTCATCAGGCCAGGTAGGCCTTGAGGAATGGTCCTAACGCTCAGGTCCTCCGAGAGAGAGAGAGAAGAAGAAAAAAGAAAGAAAGAGAGATAATTAGAGAGAGCATACTTAAATTCGCACAGGACACCAGATAAGAGAAGAAATACTCCAGATATAACAGACGGACCCTAGCCCCCCGACACATAAACTACTGCAGCATAAATACTGGAGGCTGAGACAGGAGGGGTCGGGAGACACTGTGGCCCCGTCCGACGAAACCCCCGGACAGGGCCAAACAGGCAGGATATAACCCCACCCACTCTGCCGAAGCACAGCCCCCACACCACTAGAGGGATATCTTCAACCACCAACTTACCATCCTGAGACAAGGCCGAGTATAGCCCACAAGATCTCCGCCACGGCACCAGAAGCCAGTGACTCAGCCCCTGTAATAGGGTTAGAGGCAGAGAATCCCAGTGGAGGGAACCGGCCAGGCAAAGACAGCAAGGGTGGTTCGTTGCTCCAGTGCCTTTCCGTTCACCTTCACACTCCTGGGCCAGACTACACTCAGTCATAGGACCTACTGAAGAGATGAGTCTTCAATAAAGACTTAAAGGTTGAGACCGAGTCTGCGTCTCTCACATGGATAGGCAGACTATTCCATAAAAATGGAGCTCTATAGGAAAAAGCCCTGCCTCCAGCTGTTTGCTTAGAAATTCTAGGGACAGTAAGGAGGCCTGCGTCTTGTGACCGTAGCGTACGTGTAGGTATGTACGGCAGGACCAAATCAGAAAGATAGGTAGGAGCAAGCCCATGTAATGCTTTGTAAGTTAGCAGTAAAACCTTGAAATCAACCCTTGCCTTAACAGGAAGCCAGTGTAGAGAGGCTAGTACTGGAGTAATATGATTAAATTTTGGGGTTCTAGTCAAGATTCTAGCAGCCGTGATAAGCACTAACTGAAGTTTATTTAGTGCTTTATCCGGATAGCCGGAAAATAAAGCATTGCAGTAGTCTAACCTAGAAGTTACAAATGCATGGAATAACTTTTCTGCATCATTTTTGGACAGAAAGTTTCTGATTTTTACAATGTTACGTAAATGGAAAAAATCTGTCCTTGAAACCGTCTTGATATGTTCGTCAAAAGAGAGATCAGGGTCCAGAGTAACGCCGAGGTCCTTCAGTTTTATTTGAGACGACTGTACAACCATCAAGATTAATTGTCAGATTCAACAGAAGATCTCTTTGTTTCTTGGGACCTAGGACTAGCATCTCTGTTTTGTCAGAGTTTAAAAGTAGAAAACTTTCCGCCATCCACTTCCTTATGTCTGAAACACAGGCTTCCAGGGAGGGCAATTTTGGGGCTTCACCATGTTTCATCGAAATGTACAGCTGTGTGTCATCCGCATAGCAGTGAAAGTTAACATTATGTTTCCGAATGACATCACCAAGTGGTAAAATATATAGTGAAAACAATAGTGGTCCCAAAACAGAGCCTTGAGGAACACCAAAATGTACAGTTGATTTGTCAGAGGACAAACCATCCACAGAGACAAACTGATATCTTTCCGACAGATAAGATCTAAACCAGGCCAGAACTTGTCCATGTAGACCAATTTGGGTTTCCAATCTCTCCAAAAGAATGTGGTGATCGATGGTATCAAAAGCAGCACTAAGGTCTAGGAGCATGAGTACAGTTGCAGTGCCTCGGTCTGACGCCATTAAAAGGTCATTTACCACCTTCACAAGTGCAGTCTCAGTGCTATGATGGGGTCTAAAACCAGACTGAAGCGTTTACGTATACATTGTTTGTCTTCAGGAAGGCAGTGAGTTGCTGCTTGCAACAGCTTTTCTAAAATTTTTGAGAGGAATGGAAGATTCGATATAGGCCGATAGTTTTTATATTTTCTGGGTCAAGGTTTGGCTTTTTAAGAGAGGCTTTATTACTGCCACTTTTAGTGAGTTTGGTACACATCCGGTAGATAGAGAGCTGTTTATTATGTTCAACATAGGAGGGCCAAGCACAGGAAGCAGCTCTTTCAGTAGTTTAGTTGGAATAGGGTCCAGTATGCAGCTTGAAGGTTTAGAGGCCATGATTATTTTCATCAATGTGTCAAGAGATATGGTACTAAAAAACTTGAGTGTCTCTCTTGATTTTATGTCCTGGCAAAGTTGTGTGGACTCAGGACAACTGAGCTTTGGAGGAATACGCAGATTTAAAGAGGAGTCCGTAATTTGCTTTCTAATGATCATGATCTTTTCCTCAAAGAAGTTCATGAATGAAACACTGCTAAAGTGAAAGCCATCCTCTCTTGGGGAATGCTGCTTTTAGTTAGCTTTGTGACAGTATCAAAAAGAAACTTTGGATTATTCTTATTTTCCTCAATTAACTTGGAAAAATAGGATGATCGAGCAGCAGTGAGGGCTCTTCGATACTGTACTGTCTTTCCAAGCTAGTCGGAAGACTTCCAGTTTGGTGTGGCGCCATTTCCGTTCCAATTTTCTGGAAGCTTGCTTCAGAGCTCGGGTATTTTCTGTATACCAGGGAGCTAGTTTTTTTTGGCAAATGTTTTTTGTTTTTAGGGGTGCAACTGCATCTAGGGTATTGCGCAAGGTTACATTGAGTTCCTCAGTTAGGTGGTTAACTAATTTTTGTACTCTGACGTCCTTGGGTAGGTGGAAGGATTCCGGAAGGGCATCTAGGAATCTTTGGGATGTCTGAGAATTTATAGCACGACTTTTGATGATCCTTGGTTGGGGTCTGAGCAGATTATCTGTTGCAATTTCAAACGTAATAAAATGGTGGTCCGATAGTCCAGGATTATGAGGAAAAACATTAAGATCCACAACATTTATTCCACGGGACAAAACTAGGTCCAGAGTATGACTGTGGCAGTGAGTAGATCCGGAGACATGTTGGACAAAACCGACAGAGTCGATGATGGCTCCAAAAGTCTTTTGGAGTGGGTCTGTGGACTTTTCCATGTGAATATTAAAGTCACCAAAAATTAGAATATTGTCTGCCATGACTACAAGGTCTGATAGGAATTCAGGGAACTCAGTGAGGAATGTTGTATATGGCCCAGGAGGCCTGTAAACAGTAGCTATAAAAAGTGATTGAGTAGGCTGCATAGATTTCATGACTAGAAGCTCAAAAGACGAAAACGTCGTTTTTTTTTGTTTTTTGTAAATAGAAATTTGCTATTGTAAATGTTAGCAACACCTCCGCCTTTGCGGGATGCGCGGGGATACGGTCACTAGTGTAACCAGGAGGTGAGGCCTCATTGATGACTATGAAACACTTGTATATTGATGAATGTTTAATAATTCAACTTTTGGATTTTGAATTTGGCGCCTTGCATTTCACCGGCTAGCGCCCCACTGCTCCCTAAGAAGTTAAGGAGTGTACGTTCAAACAGTGTGTTGCTAGCACACAAAAGCTGGCCTCAAGATTCAGCTCGATGTCCAGTTCCAGTTATGATATTGGCAAATAATGTTCAATACTGAATGTGTGTGTGTGGTTTCTGAAAGTACTGTGTAAAGAGGAATTATTAGTAATTGGAATACAAGGATAAAGCAATACAATTATTTTACAAAAGTAACATAACACAGCTATAAAAATATGAATTTGCATTGACAAAATCACAAATAAGAGTTATATAACAATAAGAAAAAGTAACGGTTGAGCTCCACAAGGCTGCAGGGCAGGGCAGAATAGAGCTAAACAAGCCAAATGAAAGCAGACCATGGTTGTCACGATGTTCAACACGATCGTCATAAGGATTAGACCAAAGCGCAGCGCGGGTGTAGTTCCACATGTTTTAAACCTCTCAGGGATTGCTGGGGCGCTAGCGGGCTGCTCCCGACACTACCAGGTGAAATGTAAGGCGCCAAATTCAAAATCCAAAAGTTGAATTATTAAACATTCATCAATATAAGTGTTGCATAGTCATCAAAAGCTCTGATTCTTGGCAATATCACAGCGTTGTCAGATTTCAAAAAGGCTTTACGGCGAAAGCAGCACATTTGATTGTTTGAGGGTAGCACCTCACATATTTTTCCCATAGCCATGAATCGATTAGCCATCATGGCACACACATAACACATTTCACAGCGAAAACAAATCAATTACCTGTTGAAGAACTTCTGCTGAGGTCATCCTAAGTGTCCAACGAAGACAATCCATGGTTCTTTTGTTAGAAAAAGTAATGTATTTTATCCATAAATCCTCCATTTGGTTTGCGCGTTATAATCAGAAACGACAGCCTCCACTACTCCATTGAAACGTGACGAGAACTCGTTCATCTTATACCTATACACTTGTCCAAGAACAATCAAACATCATTGATAATGTATCCTTAGAAACACTTTTATGTATATTTACTATAGTATATTTAAACCATAGCAACCTAACATCACCAAACACTGTCTAGAGACTGTTGACTTCCAGTGGAAGCAATAGGTACTGAAATCTTACTCCCATATATGGCTGTTTTCAATAGGGAGGGGTTCAAAATGAGGCAATGTGTCAAAAACACTTTTTCCAGGTAAGGGAAGACCCCCATGAAATGGACAAAAATGAATGGCAACATATTGCCATTGGAACAAACATACACACAATGGAAAAGAGTGCCCAAATGTACGGCAGTTCAATCATTTCTTATGGCAAATGCCAAATGTAATAACTCAAAATTACTATAGGTGGCGAGCGCGTTCCAACGGGGCAAATCATATTGCATATGTACATGAAGTCAAGACCCAAGGGTCAAATTTGGACATTAAAAAAAAAAAAAAAAAAATACCTACGCCCCCTAAAAAAGTGCTTTCTGGGCCGTTTTTCGCGATTCTTTCGATTTTTTTGATAATAATACGTATATAAGATGTGTATAAACATACCTTTGTCTAATTGTATTAATTTAGTTTTATTAACTTTATTGTCCATAAGGCCTATGTTTTGTCCATTTGCAATATGTTACCATAGGAAGTCAAAAGTCAATGTCAAAGTCGGCTTCCGAACCCAAAAGTCAGTGAGCAATGTCCAAATGGCATTTAAACTGACAAAATTATATATATCACTATGTTAAGCCCTCAATCATCCTATAGGGTCTATTTTTGGAAAAACGTCCAAAATGACCAGGGGTGCCCCCATTGGGATGGCTCCCTAACCAGCCAGGGATACCTTGCACCCTCCTAAAGACATTAATATTTAAAATATGCTCATGGTTACCCGTTTCAATTAACAGGTACACGGTTGTCAATTTGCAATGTCTTACAATGGGCATTTACGCTCACAAATTTGACAGGCTCCGAAATACTGCAGAAATGCCCAATTGACTGGCCCATTGAACTCGGGATGGCCGGGAAGTGATCATGGTTCTTCTCCATCGCTCGTTGGTGTTGATTTCAACATGTCAAATTCGTGATGTTAAAAGCCCATTGAAACATATTGCAAATGTACAGTGAAACATATTGCAAATGTACAGTACATTTGCAATATGTTTCAATGGGCTGTTAAGCTCTAAAATACTGCAGAAATGCCCAAATTGACTGCCCGTTGAACTCGGGATGGCCGGGCTCGACGGTTTTAAGCAAAATGCGCCGGCGAAGATGGTACGCTACGTACAGACCCCCTCGCTCACTCAATGTACGCCGTTTGAAAAATATGTCGAGATGCATTGAGTTTCCCTGTATTTTGGTGGGAAGCATCTGTGAAGCTAGCTGTAGCCTATTGCCTGTTTGTGTTTATGAGTATTTTATTAAAGAATGTGAAACAATGGTGTGTCTGTTCTTTAGGCAAATATTGATCAGTTATGAAAATAAACAGTTCATGCGGAAAAATATTTGGATCTGGTAAAAGGCTGACATTTGGTCCTTTCAAATAAAAAAGTATTCTTTGTAACGACTATAGAAATGGAAACAGTGATTTTAGAGACACAAGGTAACAATAGCCTATGATTAAAGGGATCACAGTCCATCTGTTACCGGGGTCTCTCACCATCATCATCATAATCATTATTGTTATTCACATGATTCAAATTCAATCAAGTCACAATGATCAGCTTTGGTATGACTTTCGATTGCCCATTTATTCATTGACATCTGTCACGACTTCCACCGAAGTTGGTGCCTCTCCTTGTTCGGGCGGTGCTCGGCGTCGCCGGTCTTCTAGCCATCATCGATCCATTTTTCATTTGTCTTGTCTTCCCACACACCTGGATTCTATTCCATTCATTACATGTTGTGTATTTAACCCTCTGTTTCCCACATGTCCTTGTCCGGAATTGTTTGCTGTTTAGTGCTTGTTGCACGTTATGTTTACTGGTGTGTTACGGGGATTTTGAGCCCATGTACTCTCAAGTTATTTTGTACCATTTTGGTTGTTATATTAAACGACACCGGTTAGTACCAAGTTTCGCTCTCCTGCGCCTGACTTCTCTGCCACCAGTTACACAACCCTTACAACATCAGTGAGCAGGTCTTTCCGGGTGAGGAGAGACACATTAGTATATACCAACGGAAAATGCCTGAAAACATTGCTGTTTGTGCTTCTGACCACATGTTTATATAAAATGTCTGCCTTTTCTCCTACATTTTAAACATTCTAATAAGTCCATTTAATATAGGACAACATCACAAAAACAATTTTTATTTAGTCTCATTATGATACAGTTTTGAAATCAGTATTTGTCCTCCCAACGTTGTCCTCTACGTAAATAACTAAGGAATTATGTGTGGTCCATTAGGGTCTTCCACAGACAAAGTTTATTCATTACGTTTGTTCATTCAATACACCCCCAACTCTGACTCCATCGCCACAATCAAAACCACACAACATTTTAATTGTCATTTTTATGTGCTGTACTGTGTCCTTGGGTTTTTAGAAGACGCTTTGAATCCAACGTGTTATAAAGGCCCCACATTCCAATCATTTTAATCTCACTCATCTCTCCCATTGTTCCCATTTTCATCCACATAATATGCATGAGAGATTAACAAGACTATACCATTGGAATGTTAAAAAGTGCTGACCTGCCCTGGCTGGACACTCACAGGTGAAACTATTGAAGACCCTAAATAAAATGAAAATGAACTGAGTGGCTGCAGAGCCACCTTTCTCTGGATCTGTTTATTGTGTATATTCTCCATGTTACGCATAGAGAACAGGCTACTCAGGCGAATGGTGCTCATTTAATAAAGTTGGATCAATATCTGCAAGATCACATAATGATAGTATTATACATAAAGAACTGAATACAATAGCATAGTATAATGTTACTGTATAATGTTTTGCTCACATGTGGCCAAAACTCAACAGCAGTTTTGTTCCTCTGCCTGAAGCCGTCCCCCACGACACCCCTCCGCCTCCCTTGGACGTGGAGGCAAGCCCCGCCTATGCCGTCAGATCCCTCCTGGGCTCCCAACGTCATGGGGGTCGACCCCAGTACCTGGTGGACTGGGAGGGGTACGGTCCAGAGGAGCGGTGTTGGGTTCCGGTGAACAACATTCTAGATCCCAACATCATCCAAAATGTACACCTTCGCTGTCCGAAATGGCCCACTCCTCGCCCTCGGGGCCATCCCCCTAGCCAGCGTTGTGGGGGGGTACTCTCACTTCTACTCCAGCTCCCCTGCTCTGGATCTCGACGTCGCCGGTATACTAACCACCGATCCTGGTAACCCATCATGAGGCACACCTGGACTCCATCACTACCATGACTACTCCCCCTTTATCTACCACTCCCTAGCATCACTCTTCAGCCAGTATTTGTTCTGTGTTCATGTCCAGACGCTTCTCTAGTCTTGTATTGATCTATGTGCTTTATGATTATTAAACTCACCACCGGCACCTGCTTCATGACTCCCAGCATCATCGTTACAGCCTGATTGGTGGAGTGCTGCAGAGATGGTTGTCCTTCTGGAAGGTTCTCCCATCTCCACAGAGGAACTCTGGAGCTCTGTCAGAGTGACCATTGGGTTCTTGGTCACCTCCCTGACCAAGGCCCTTCTCCCAAGAATGCTCTGTTTGGCCAGGCAGCCAGCTCTAGGAAGGGTCTTGGTGGTTCCAAACTTCTTCCATTTCAAAATTCGAGGCCTCTATGTTCTTGGGGACCTTCACTGCTCCAAAAGGTTTTAGTTCCTATTTCCAGATCTGTGCGTTGACACAATCCTGTCTCGGAGCTCTACTGACAATTCCTTCGACCTCATGCCATGGTTTTTTCTCTGCCATGCACTGTCAACTGTGAGACCTTAGGTGACAAGTTTCAGGAAACTAGGTGTATGTCCCAGGTCACTACTTCACAGGAGAGCTTTTTGAATGCAAACTTTGTTTTAAATCAAAATGCGTTTTTTGGCAGAAATGCCTTCTCAAACATGTGAACTTTCATCGTGCCTTAATAACAAACGTGTATGTCATCTGTAAATATTAAATAACGAGTCTAGTTGGTTTAACAACAGAAAAGCACAGCAACCTTCTTGCTTGGATTGGTCTGCCATATAGCACGCTTCTGTCTATTTTAGCTGGTTTTAGCTGGTATGTCTAGGTAATCCTGTCTAATGCTGCTTTTTTAAATATGTATTGTGTATTAAAACTGCATAAGTGTTGCGTTCCAATTTCTGGAGGACAGAGTTTTGAAATCAGTGGAATTCGAGTATGATAGCTAAGGAGATGGAGAAAACACCTGTCTCCGGATTGCATCTTCAAACTATGGGCAATCATGGCATCCGACAGGAGACACGTCCATCCATGAATGATGTATATGGGTAAAATCTTCTAGCTAGCTAAATTTTCAGATATTACACATTTCAAATTTTGACAGTAAGTGGTTTAACTTCTTAGGGAGCGGCAGCTGAGGTGTCGGTTTTGGAGAGTCTGGCGTGCCCAAAGTAAAAGGCCTGCCACTCAGGCCCAGAAACTAGGATATGCACATAATTAGTACTATTGGATAGGAAACACTCTGAAGTTTCTAAGAGTGTTGAGTATAACAGAACTGATATAGCAGGCAAAAACCCGAGGAATTTCTGTCCTACATAAGGGACGCGGATGGCATTTGCTGTATGTTTGATGAGAAACTGCATATTGCAAATGTACACTCCCTTACTAGACGTCCGAAATTGTTTCTAAAATAGGCCGACGCCGCCCTAGGACCAAATCTTCCAGGAAGTCATCAAACGAACTTTCTCTGACTTTCGATGTCCGTTTAATAAAACAAATTCATTTTTGTCATTTTTCCGCCCTTCATGTTAATCCCACCAGATGGCGAATGCCTTCTTATTGCAAATGTACAAAACATACACCTAATTGACCTGGCTTTTTCTCCTAAACCGAAAAGACTTCCGAAGACGAAACTTGGTGGGCATGGGTTTGGCCAAATGGGCAGTTGGCCCCGAAACAGGATGGCGTCAGGGACTCACGGTTTTTGAGATAAGGCCCATTGTCTGGGATTAAAGGTGAAAAATGGAAATAGAGCACTAATTTGACAGCTTTACGTCAAAGTACATGAACCTACGGTGTAAGGAAAAAAAGAACCAGACATTTATCTGTTTTAATTTTCGATAAATTGTCAAATGTTCAATTCGTAATGTTGTGAAAAATATTTTTTTTCCCCAAAAAAGTTATGGATCCAATTGCAGCGTGTTCAGACAAATCCGTTATAGCGGGTTTCGGAGCTCTACGTGATTTCTGTGATTTTCTGAAATCACACACACGCACAGTCAATGGGGAATGACACAGTGAGGGGCTTACAGACAGACACTGCCTGCAATAGTTACTTTCGTTCGAACTATTAAAGAACCGTCAGACCTAGAGCTCTGAAACTTTAGAACCCTTTTCTAGAGCTTATGTCGATAGTGCACGGTGAGTTACGGGGGCTCTAGAAGGTTCACAGGCCGAGAAACAGCCTTGTACATTTGCAATATTTTTAATTCATTTTTACATCACGAAAATGACAAAATTTCTAAAAGTCCCAGAGACACAAGGTTAGGTGCATTAGAACCACCTTGGCCCATAGTGACGGACCCTAACGTTTCTGTCCGATAGCTCATTCAAGGACCCCATAGCAACGCCCGGAAAACGTGGATTTTCAGCACCAATTAAGGTCGCTGCTCGGGCTCCGAATGACCTATCGAGCTTAAACTCGTGATTTGGGGTCGCCTCAGATAGGCCCGACACATAACGTCGGAACTGGACCCGCAACTAGAACGTAACTAGGTGTTTTACGTTTTCATTATAGTGACTTTATGGCAGACTTTTGTCCATTTGCAATAAGTTAAGTATGTTTTGAATGAAGTACTGTTTTACAGTACCTTTTTTGAAAACCATTTGTTACAGAGTACAATTCAGGCTAAGCATAATAGTAGATCATGATCGCACAGAAAGTTCACGAGACAGAATTAAACTGCTCATCGTTGTTTAGTCAGTGACCAAATTCTAATACAGGCCAATTAAATAATGCTCTTCATACGAATGGAACGATGATGGTTGGAAGATGCAAAAATAACTTCGTTTAGTTCAAGACGTGTCGTGAAAGAGAGGAAAGTTTTTTATCAAAGCGATGGAGACAGAGGAGACTGAACAGTTCTCCTTAAAGCACAGAAGAAGCGATGCAATGCAAGCTTTGCTTACCCAGGATGACAGAAGTTAGCCTCGTTCTAACCATCCTGATGTCAAACTAGTCTGTGTCGCTACACATAGTAATGGGTCGTTCGCTCGCATATCAGAAGAGCCAAATCTATTTATGAAAATATTTTTTAAGTATAATATGAATAATCAAAAGATTGAAATTAATAGAATTAACTAATTCAAAGAACTAAAAAATATATAAAATAATATAGGCCTAAATGCTCAAGCACACACACATTCGTTCTGAAAGATCTGCAGATCCTCTGAGTTGGTGGAAGAACAAAGCCTCTGTCTACCCATGGCTTACTAAAGTCATGACAGGGAGACTCTGCATAGTGGCCACATCTGTTCCCTCTGAGAGGGTCTTCTCGAAAACGGGACAAATAATTACTGAGAGAAGAAACTGCATCAGCCCCTCGAAAGTGAGGCAGCTTGCGTTTCTGAATGCAAATCTCTCATAAAAGCAAAATATGGTCAGCATTTCTGTGTGCTGCTGGTTATAACATGGCAATAAAGAAGAGAGAAAAGAGGGACCAGTTTAATGTTTTAAGCGGGATGCTGCAGTTTTGCACATTGTTATTTATTTTTCTTTGATATGGTGCAATATTCTATTATTATGTTGTTCAGATTGTATTTGTTTTGAATTGTTACATTTATATGCACTTTGTTTATATACATTAAATAAGTTATACTTTAAATGCACGTGTAATAGCATTCTTATTTTTTGCAGTTTCGCAAATTGTTATTTATTTTTCTTTGATATGGTGCAATATTACAGTGGGGCAAAAAAGTATTTAGTCAGCCACCAATTGTGCAAGTTCTCCAACTTAAAACGATGAGAGAGGCCTGTAATTTTCATCATAGGTACCCCTTAACTATGACAGACGAAATGAGAAAAAGAAATCCAGAAAATCACATTGTAGGATTTTTTATTTATTTATTTGCAAATTATGGTGGAAAATAAGTATTTGGTCAATAACAAAAGTTTATCTCAATACTTTGTTATATACCCTTTGTTGGCAATGACAGAGGTCAAACGTTTTCTGTAAGTCTTCACAAGGTTTTCACACACTGTTGCTGGTATTTTGGCCCATTCCTCTACAGCAGTGATGTTTTGGGGCTGTCGCTGGGCAACACGGACTTTCAACTCCCTCCAAAGATTTTCTATGGGGTTGAGATCTGGAGACTGGCTAGGCCACTCCAGGACCTTGAAATGCTTCTTCTGAAGCCACTCCTTCGTTGCCCAGGCGGTGTGTTTGGGATCATTGTCATGCTGAAAGACCCAGCCACGTTTCATCTTCAATGCCCTTGCTGATGGAAGGAGGTTTTCACTCAAAATCTCACGATACATGGCCCCATTCATTCTTTCCTTTACACGGATCAGTCGTCCTGGTCCCTTTGCAGAAAAACAGCCCCAAAGCATGATGTTTCCACCCCCATGCTTCACAGTAGGTATGGTGTTCTTTGGATGCAACTCAGCATTCTTTGTCCTCCAAACACGACGAGTTGAGTTTTTACCAAAAAGTTCTATTTTGGTTTCATCTGACTATATGACATTCTCCCAATCCTCATCTGGATCATCCAAATGCTCTCTAGCAAACTTCAGACGGGCCTGAACATGTACTGGCTTAACTTCTCTGGGAGCAGTGCATGAGGTGACCGTTTTGGAGAGCCTGGCGTGCCCAAAGTAAAATGCCTCCCGGTAGCCACTCCTCAGTAAAAGGCACATGACAGCCCGCTTGGAGCTTGCCAAAGGGCACCTAAAGGACAACAACCCTAAGCACACAGCCAAGACAACGCAGGAGTGGCTTTGGGACAAGTCTCTTAATGTCCTTGAGTGTCCCAGCCAAAGCCCTGACTTGTACCCAATCGAACATCTCTGGAGAGACCTGATAATAGCTGTGCAGTGATGCTCCCCATCCAACATGACAGATCTTGAGAGGATCTGCAGAGAAGAATGGGAGAAACTCCCCAAATACAGGTGTGCCACGCTTGTATCGTCATACCCAAGAAGACTTGAGGCTGTAATTGCTGCCAAAGGTGATTCAACAAAGTACTGAGAAAAGGGTTAGAATACTTATGGTATTGTGATTTTTCAGTTTTTTTATACATTTGCAAAAATATTTAAAAACATGTTTTTGTCTGTCATTATGGGGTATTGTGTGTGTATATTGATGAGGGGAAAAAAACAATTTAATACGTTACAGCCTCATTCTAAAATGTATCAAAATTTGTGAAAAGTCAAGGGGTCTGAAGACTTTCCGTCACCACAGATGCTGAGTTAGAAGCATCAAAGTCTAGTGATATCCATCATGCTGCTCGCCAGGCCAAAGACTTGTTTGGGAGGCAGAGCTGTTCAAACTAGGCAGTTCACAGCATTCCCTGGTTTTAACAGAAACCTTTTCTCAAAACTGAAGTGTAGTGAGTTGTGGGGTTGGATGAGGTCCAAATTGAAGGAGTTGATCATGTTGGAGTTTGATTTGTTACAACTAGGGTGCCAGGTTAGCTGGGGATATGGTTGGCTTAGTCTGACCATCAAACCCTGTCTGTAGTACAGTAAACAGTGATTTGGAGTTAAGGACCAGGAGTAGACTAATGTTGTCAACGTAAACTAATGTTGTCAGTGTAAATATTTTGTATTGATCTGTATTTGTATTTATATATGTTTTGTATTTATCAGTACAACTTTATCTGTATAACTTTCCATGTATCATTGTTTTGTTGTCTACTGTGACAAAGTAAAACATTACTTTGATGTATGCTTATTGATTAAGCCATAATGTTAACAATTGAAATGAAACACCACTGACAGCTTTGAGCAACAGTTGACAGTTTTAATCAGTGGCATTTGGACAGGTAACAACAGACAGATAGTAACAGTCTCATTTCCGAGCAGTCATTCAACTAATTACTATACTGAACAAAAATATAAGCACAACATGTAAAGTGTTTGTCCCATGTTTCATGAGCTGAAATAAAAGATCACAGAAATATTCCATATATACAAAAAGCTTACTTCACTCATTTTGTGTACATCCCTGTTACTAAGCATTTCTCCTTTGCCAGGATAATCTGATTAAACAGAATGATCATTACACAGGTGCACCTTGTGCTGGGGACAATAAAAGGCCACTCTAAAATGTTTTGTCACGCGGCACAATGCCACAGATGTCTCAAGTAGAGAGAGTGCACAATTGGCATGCTGACTGCAGGAATGTCCACCAGAGCATTTAATGTTACTTTCTCTACTATAAACTGCCTCCAACATAATTTTAGAGAATTTGGCAGTAATTCCAAACAGACAGCTGATAAAACTGTGGGTTTGAACAAGAAAATAATTTCTGCACAAACTGTCAAAAACCATTTTAGGGAAGCTCATCTGCGTGCTCGTCGTCCTCACGAGGGTCTTGACCTGACTGCAGTTCAGCATCGTAACCGACTTCAGTAGGCAGATTCTCACCTTCAATGGCCACTGGGGAGATGGCAGACAGCGTGTATGGCTTTGAGCGGTTTGCTGATGTCAATGTTACCAGAGTGCCCCATGGTGGTGGGTTATGTTATGGGAAGGTATAAGCTTCAGACAACAAACACAATAGCATTTTATCGATGGCAATTTGAATGCACAGAGATACCGTGACGAGATCCTGAGGCCCATTGTTGTGCCATTCATCCATCTCCATCACCTCGTTTTTCTACATGTACACAATTCCTGGAAGCTGAAAATGTCCCAGTTCTTCAATGGCCTGCGTACTCACCAGACATGTAACCCATTGAGTACGTTTGGGATGCTCTGGATCGACATGTACGACAGCGTGTTCCAGTTCCCGCCAATATCAAGTAACTTCACACAGCCATTGAAGAGGAGTGTGACAACATTCCGCAGGCCACAATCAACAGCCTGATCAACCCTATGCAAAGGAGATGTGTTGCACTGCATGAGGCAAATGGTGATCACACCAGATACTGAATGGTTTTCAGATCTACGCCTCTACCTTTTTTTAAGTATCTGTGACCAACATAAGCATACCTATACTCCCAGGCATGGTAAATCCATAGATTAGGGCCTAATGAATTTATTTCAATTGACTGATTTCCTTACAAAAACTGTAACTCAGTAAAATCTTTATGTTTTTATGTGTTTATGTTTTTGTTCATAGAACGTCAGTTGTGATATATAATAGTGGCCTATTACTGACCGTTTGTGTAAGTGTCCCTTTTATTTATCTGTTGGAGCTGCTGTGTTGTCCTCATCAAAGTAACCCATGTAATCAACATCTAGCTCAGTGAAGCTATTCTGGTGTGAAGTAGAACTTCACCGATGAAACACAGAATTTCTCTTCCCTGCTGTAATCTGAGTACTGGAAGGTTGTTGACAACATAGGCCAAGTCAAATATATGTGCTCTGTTCTACTACTGCCTCAATTAGTTCATGCTAAATCAAGTATGTCACATGACAACATGTGATACACTATATATACAAAAGAATGTGGACATCCCTTCAAAATAGTAAATTCGGCTATTTCAGCCACACCCGTTGCTTACAGGTGTATAAAATCGATCACACAGCCATGCAATCGCCATAGACAAACATTGGCAGTAGAATGGCCTTACTGAAGAGCTCAGTGACTTTCAATGTAGAACCGTCATAGGATGCCACCTTTCCAACAAGTCAGTTCGTAAAATGTCTGCCCTGCTAGAGCTGCCCCAGTCAACTGTAAGTCATGTTATTGTGAAGTGGAAACTTCTAAAAGCAACAACGGCTAAGCCGCGAAGTGGTAGGCCACACAAGCTCACAAAACGGGACTGCCGAGTGCTGAAGAGTGTAAAAAATTGTCCTCGGACACTCTGAATGATCGGCTATGAAAAGCCAACTGACAGGTGCTGACCTGTTGCACCCTCTACAACCACTGTGATTATTATTATCTGAACGTTTGAACATCTTGGACATGTTCTGTTATAAGCCAGAAGAGGACTGGCCACCCCTCATAGCCTGGTTCCTGTCTAGGATTCTTCCTAGGTTCTGACCTTTCTAAGGAGTTTTTCCTAGCCACTGTGCTTCTACACCTTGCTGTTTGGGGTTTTAGGCTGGGTTTCTGTACAGCACTTTGTGACATCAGCTGATGTAAGAAGTGCTTCATAAATACATTTGATTGACCTGGTATAGAGGTCCTGGATGGCAGGAAGCTTGGCCCCAGTGATGTACTGGGCCCGTACTCACTACCCTATGGAGAACCTTGCAGGTTGGAGGCCGAGCAGTTGCCAAACCAGGAGGTGATACAATGGGCCCTGGTCATTCATCAATACCAGGGCCCATATTTAGGATTACAAACAGGTTGGACTTGATCTTTGATCAGCACTCCTAATCGAAGATGCTTTATGAATATGGGCCCAGGACATGAACTGACACTGATTTTATTCGGTGACAAGACCCTGTTTATTCACCCTCTTAGCCAATGGATCAGAATTCTCCCAGCTTTGCAAAGCTCTCGCTGGTTGAAGGTAAAATAAGATCCAGCGTAAGAGTCTGGATCTCAAAGTATAATAATAACATACATAGTTATGGACTTGCAAACAGAAGTCACCATACTGTCCATTACTGTCTGTTAAGGTTGAAACATTAGGTTAGAGCAAGGCATATGGCTAGCTAAAGTTAGCTAGTTAGCTTATTGTCTTTGAGAAGGTCTGCGTAAAGCACTGCATAAAGGTTATTCATGCAGTGCTAGTTAGCTATCTGCTAGCTAGGAGTCCAATTGTTTAAACGCACAGTGCCTTCGGAAAGTATCTATCAACTGACTGATATCCACAGACCGTTGGGCTCCATCCACTGCCATAGCTGCTTCAACAATTTTCACTGCCTCTGCATAGGAAACCTTTTCAACAGCCCTGATCCTTCCTACTTTGACCGCTTTCACTATAACAGGGCAGTCAGGGAACTCTGGAACGTGATTCCAATCACAATTGCAAAACCGTGCATCCTCAGACTATTCAACAATCATATTTCGTTTGGAGACACTTGACCAAGCTTTTTACATTTAGGACATTGAAGTGGCTTTTGTACATAAGCTCGCACCGCATTTACATGGGTTGGGAGAAATTCTTCATCAAACATCAATAATACAGAAAGGCTTTCCTCCTTTCCATTCACAGTGCAGGACCTCTTAGAGCTAGGATGCAGTGTTCGGAGGTACGGAGAGTCTGACATGTCCAAAGTAAACTGCCTGTTACTCAGGCCCAGAAGCTAGGATATGCATGTCATTGGATAGAAGTTTCTAAAACGGTTAAAATAATGTCTGTGAGTATAACAGAACTGATATGGCAGGCGAAAACCCGAGAAAAGTCAATCCGGAAAATGTGCTTTTTTTAGGTCACTGTCTTTCCATTGACTTGCTATTGACTTTAGAGGGTATTTGCTCCCAGATTGCAGTTCCTATGGCTTTCACTAGATGTAAAACAGTCTTTAGACATGGTTTCAGGGTTGTTTTTTGAAAAACGAACAAGAAATTGTTATTCTATCAAGTGGCTGAGGACACAAGACTTGTGCGCGTATGAATGGGTGCACGCTCCTCGTTATTTTTCTTTCATATTGAACAGACTATTATCGTTTATTTAGATATTTGACACCCTGAGGATTAATTAGAAACATCGATTGACTTGTTTGGACAAACTTTACCGGTACTTTTGGGATTTATTTGTCTGCATGTTGAACGACTGGATTACAGAACTCCATGGCACCAACTAAACTGACTTTTTGGGATATAAAGAACAACTTTATCGAAAAACACGACCTTTCTTTGTGTTCCAGGGACCCGTGAGATTGCAAACAGAGGAAGATCTTCAAAAGATAAGTGATTTATTTTATCGCTATTTCTGATTTTGTAACGCCTTGGCTGGTTTGAATAATATGTTGGAAGTGGGGCGCTGTCCTCAGACAATCGAATGTTCTGCTTTCGTCGTAAAGCCTATTGTAAATCCAACAAGATTCTAAGCTTTTGAATGGTGTACAACACTTGTATTTTCATTCATGTTTAATATTACTTTTTTTAGTAATTTGAATTTGGCGCTCTGCATTTCACCGGATGTTGTCGTAGGTGGACCGTTAGCGTTCCAACGATCCCTAAGTTAAGTGACGTGCAAAAGGGGGAGCAAAGGGACAGTTAAACCAAAAAGTGCTATTAAATAAACCAAAAGGTCTAAGGAAAAGTATAGCCTTTACTGCACTACTCTTTCCACCCCTTTAAAGGAGTCATAAGAACCCCCTCTCAATGCACCCCCAAACACACACACCACCCCCATGCGAAGAAGGAAGGTGCTTCCCCATTGAGTTCTCTCTTAGAAAATGCCAAAGACAGCCATGCTCCTGACAGCTCTGTGTTCTGCTTCTGCTTTTCTGCCAGCTGCCTCCCCCCGTACGGCTGCACAGTCGAGTTTATAACAACATGTTAGTGAGCACTCCACGTCTGCACATGTAATGATGTCACTGACGAGCTGCTTCACATCTAACCAAGTTAGTTTTAATGCCGCGAAACAAAACATTTCACTTGGTGTCAGTTCTAACACATGTGGATGTGGCTCGTGCTCAATTAAAAATAAGCAGACACACACACACACGCTGCAAGGTTAAACTAGAGCAGAGCTTTTTAAACCATTGTGATGTTGATGGACAGGTTGTGGGTTGTCAGATCCTCTGATGTGTCAACAGACGCCTGAAGCTTAGGTCCTGCGGGGTCAGATTTACAGCTTGCACGTACACACACACACCAGCCTGCAGCATGGACAGTTGACAGTGTGCTGACTGAATACTGATTAGCAGACTTATCAATGCTATCGAAGACATTTGAGTGTTATTTCCGTTTTATCTTTTATCCGCATGCTATTAATTTGTCTTGAAGTGAGTAGTTGCTTTCTCTCAAAGCCGTGGAAAAACCACAAGGAAATTCCAACCTTTTCTTGCTATTGTTAGCAGCCTGTTTATCACTGATAAGTTCATAGCAGTGTGTTCTAATTCATACCATATGTGCAGCTATCTACCAAAAAATCATGATCAACGCTATCTATGATAGTGTCATAGTCATCATGAATATTTTAATCAACGGTAGCCCTAATGTTGATTTACTGTAGAAGACCATCCAGAAAAAAAAATTAAGATTGTAATAAAAATAACAAAGAATCATTGGATGAAATGATAGGTGGGTTTTGCGCACACTCACACATTATCACAGACATGCACACACAGACACATACATTTATTGGGTTTGTTTGTGCTTTAGAGTGGCCGGGCTCCCTTAGATTGATTTATTCAATAGTCAGCCCATCGAAGAGAGACAGCCAGTCGACTGTTATTCCTAGAGTGAAATTAATGGCTAAATAAATGAAAAGGGATAGTTAATCCAAATTACAAAATTACACATTGGTTTCCTTACCCTGTAAGCAGTCTATGGACAAGGTATGACAACCATCCATGCTTTGGTTTAGTTTCCCTGGCACTGTTTCCACATGAGAATATTTTAGCATTTGTGGCACAAATCCGATTCAAGTCATGATATGATATCTAAAAGTTACTGTGAAGCTTAACAAAGTCACTTATAGATGATTTGAACTTGAATAAAAACATTTAAAATAAATTATAATCTAATATCGGTCCCAATGGCTTGAATGGAATTTGTGCCACAAATGCTGAAACAAGGAAACGGATATGTAATTTTGTGATTTGGGCGAACTATCCCTTTAATAACCAAACAAGAGTGATGATGTGGAATAAATGTAGCCATGGGGGGATGAACAGCTGGTATAAGAGGCTGTGGGCCAACAATTAATAGTTGCCAACAATTAGTAGATGATTAGGCAGACAATGGTTAACTATTTTTCATTGACTTGGTTCGGCCCATATTTCAGAGTTTTGTAAAGGGAACGAGGTTGAGAACGCGTTCACACTCTCACTCAGACATGCAGTACATGTGTAAATGCATAGAGTAAATGTCTCTGAGGGGAATCAATGTCCAGTCAATACATTCAACACAGTAAGTAGCACAGCTAGAAGTGGTTGTTTGTGTCTTAGAAAGTCAAGGGTTGAGCCCCAAACAGCACCCTATTCCTTATTTAGTGCACTGCTTTTGACAAGAGCCCAGGGTGCCATTTGGTACGCAGACAAGGAGTCATTATGTTTTACTGTGTGTGCCTTTACCCATAACAGACTGTGAAGAAACATTAAGCAATAAACTCAACCTCATATATATATATATATATATATATATATATTTATAATTTCCCAGTTCCTTTGCTAGCACACACACACAACATAGCCTATACATTATGTGCTCAGAGAAAAAGTTACTGCATGTGCATTGGCTTATCCACCTTTACCACTGAGAGCCAATCAGAACATTGTCTTTAGTGTTGTCTTGGAGCCCAATTCCCTATATACCGCACTACTTTTGACCATGACCCATAGGGAATACGGTGCCATTTGGGATGCAGAACCTTGTCTTTAATGTCTCTTGGAGCCCAGTGCTGTTGGTAATGGAGAGTTGGAGATGTGTCCTCGCTGCTGCCTGTTTATCCATCCACATGAAAACACAGCTAGCTCCGATCGATGGCGGGACTTTATGGGGGATTAGGGAATGTTTCTACACATTCATTACACTGCGCTGTTACAGGTCTGTGTTTGCCCTTGCTGCACACGCACACAGACCACCCTTTCTGCATTCATTACTTTGTTCCGCTACGAGGCAGACTCAGTCAAATAAAAACTGGAAGGTTGGGAGAGGATAGGTCAAGAGTTGATCGATTGCCAGGGCAGAAAACAATGCGTACAATTACTGCACTCTACTGCTTGGCCAATGGAAAGTAATATTCCCCATACGTTCAACTTATGGGAAACTTTGTTGGTGGTTTTGTATCCTTAACTTAATTAACGATGAACAAAAAGTTGTAAGACAAACAATATATCGTTGCACTTGCTTGACGATGAGCAAAGGGACATATTTGTTCTGAAGGTTACGTTGCCGAAGCCTACTGTCTTACATTTATTATGATCAACATCTTGCCAAATACTCTTGTTGTGCAGCCATAGGTTTAAATTGACAATATTAAAAAAAAAATTGAATCATTTGAAGGATTGATTCATTGACCGGTTCATTGAATCTACATATCCTGCTCTGCTAGTCGACTCAGTAAACAAAGAATAGGAACCAGTTCCTTTGTCTGTAGCTTTGTCAGTTTCTTTGTCCCAAATGGCACCTTATAGTGCACTACTTTGACCAAAGGCCCATGGGCTCTGGTAAATGTAGTGCACTATATAGGAAATAGGGTGCCCTTTGGGACTTACTCAGTGTCTTCCAGGTGACAGGTCGATAGGCAGACATGATCCAAATAATGAACAAATAGAAACTTGTGATGGGTGGGGAGCGGGTGGTTTGTGGCACTGGCAGCAGTAGTGTACAGCAGGACTCTGATGCTTCAGTGAGCCCAGGCTGCTCCAGGGGAGAGAAAGGAGCCCAAAGGATTAGACAGTCATTAGCCAGCAGCTGTTAACCAATATCTGCATCCTAAATGGCACCGTACTACCTATGCAGTGCACTACTTTTGACCGGGGCCCATAAGACTGGTCAAAAGTAGTGCACTATATAGGGAATAGAGTGCCATTTTGGATTTAGACACTGTAGACGTCGCACACACTGCTTCTCCTGCCTGGTGCTCCCTCCTGCTCACACTGACCTGGTTCTGCCCCCAACACACACACTACATGACTTGTTTACATGATTTATTCCTCACATGGCTCCTCTTTCGTCTTTGTCTCTCCCTCAGTCTCTGTATCTCTCTACGGGCTCTATTTGAGCAAACCTAACGCAATGACAAACTTTAGCACTGGTGGTAGTGCTATAGGTCTGGGGGTGTGTCAGAAATAGTTTAGCTATTTTCACAGCGGGAATTATGGCCTCAGTAGTTGGCGGTGGCACGAAAGGACAGCATATCACGACTCAGGATATGACCCAGATGCAGACACAGGAGGCGGATAGTTCAGTTCTTCGAATATTTATTATGACAAAGGGGCAGGCAACGGGCAGGTCGAGGGGAGGCAAAGGTTCGTAATCCAAGGCAGAGTCAATCAGGAACAGAACAGCAGGCAGGCTCAGGGTCAGGACAGGCAGAAAGGTTGGAACAGGGAAGACTAGAAAACAAGAACTGGAGAAATGGGAAACACGCTGGTAAGACCTGACAAACAAGACGAACTGGCAACAGACAAACAGAAAACACAGGTATAAATACACAGGGGATAATGGGGAAGAATAGGAGACACCTGGTGGAGGGTGGCGACAAGCACAAGATAGGTTAAACAGATCAGGGTGTGACACAGGGTTTTGATGACTAAATAAGTTGTAGGTGTGACGAGGGTTTGACCATTGACTGGCCAATCAACGTGTTCCATGGCTTAATACTGAATGCAGATGTCTCATGTTGTGCAGGTTATTGACAGTCTTTGCTTTGTCATCAACTCCAATTTACTGGAATATTCTCATCTTAGTCAATTGGAGATTGATACCGTTTATTAAATAGCATAGGATGCAGTAGCAAATAATGGAAACAGTAGTCTAAAATACATCCAGTTTTTGCTAAATACAGTATGTAAGGAGTGTTGGCAGTCAACATTGTTAATTAAAATGTTGGATTCAACAAGTATAGGGATATACATGACTTTATGCATCGCAATAATACAATTGCATTGTATATGTGAGCCACTTATCAGTAAGCAAGATATGCAGTACATGTAGGCCTATCCACCATTGATATGGCATTATAGGACTGAATAATTTTAATAAGTTTGGAGGAGCGCGTCTTTGGTAACGAAGATGGATGGAAGCAAAATTAAGTTTGTAGGCCTATGTGAATTGTGAATCAGGATAAAGGATGATGGCAAAAGCCTCCAAAATATTTCAAGACACTCTCACAAGTAGACCATTTAAAAACTGTTTATGGATAGGCTACTTGGCTAATGTATGGCCAGGGAAAAGACACCTGACGCATTGCTGTTAAACCATCCTTCGTTATAGTAAGGTATCTTAATAGTTTACCTACTGAGGGCTTGGTTTGTAATCAAATGAAAAGGAAAACAACTGTTACAGTGAAATGACTCAAATGTTTCTAAATACGAGGGTCACTGGCATAATCACATGTTATTGTGAGTGTAGGGTAAGAAATAATATGTCAGAGCAGACTGGGACAGAAATTGTGCCCTGGTATTTCAGCCACACCAGCCCACATTACCGCACCACTGGTGGCTAAGTATGCATCTTTGTTTGAATGACGGTCCACATCAATCTTGGTACCAACTCTGTCTGACTTCTTTATGGAACAGTACAGTAGCCTATGGGTTATTGTCTGAGAAGTAAAAAGGAGTTTATCTGCAAAAATGCTATGCAGACATACAGTACCAGTCAAAAGTTTGGACATGCCTAATCTTTCCAAGGTTTTTTGTTATTTTGTTACCTTGTAGAATAATAGTGAAGACATCGAAATAATGAAAAAACACATGGAAGCAAAAAAGTGTTAAACAAATCAAAATATATTTTATATTTGAGATTCTTGAAAGTAACCACCCTTTTACTTGATGACAGCTTTGCACACTCTTGGCATTCTCTCAACCAGTTGGGTGGCCAGCTCTAGGAAGAGTCTTGGCGGTTCCAAACTTCTTCCATTTAACCCTTTCATGTGTGAGTTCCAAATATCTCTAACGGTCGCCCCAGCGTGAGTTATTTTATGCACGTGATGATGTTATGACGTTCTCTCCATAATAGAATGAGATTGTTATTCAACAATACATTTAATCCACGCTGCCATCAAAACAAGGAATTTAGCCTGTTTTTATTTATAGGCTGTTTCAACTTTCAATGATTTTCTAAAATGTTTTTATTTTCTAAGAGCAGTTTGAATTGGCTAAAATAGCTCACTCTGGTGCGGGGAGCAGGAACCGGCCGTACTGGGCTCGTAACGCACACTCTGGTGCGGGGAGCAGGAACCGGCCGTACTGGGCTCGTAACGCGCACTCTGGTGCGGGGAGCAGGAACCGGCCGTACTGGGCTCGTAACACGCACTCTGGTGCGGGGAGCAGGAACCGGCCGTACTGGGCTCGTAACGCGCACTCTGGTGCGGGGAGCAGGAACCGGACGTGCTGGGTTCCCGACGGGCACAGCAATCCTGGAGCGGGGAGCAGGGACAGGACGTGCTGAGTCCACGACAGGCACAGGAATCCTGGAGCGTGGAGCAGGGACAGGACGTGCTGAGTCCACGCCGGGTGCAGGGATCCTGGAGCGTGGAACAGGGACAGCACGTGCTGAGTTCACAACGGGCACAGGGATCCTGGAGCGTGGAGCAGGGACAGGACGTACTGGGCTGTGGATGCGAACCGGAGATACAGTGCGTAGAGCTGGCGCAGGATATCCTGGTCCAAGGAGGCGCACCGGAGACCAGGAGCGCTGAGCCGGCACCACTCTACCAGGCTGCACACTCACCGTAGCCTGACAGATGAGTGGCGCTGGAATCTCTCGCACCGGGCTGTGAACGCGCACTGGGGACACCGTGCACAAAACTGCATAGCACGGCGTCTTACCAGTGCGCCGCTCTCCCCAACGCTCTCTCCACAAAGCACGAGGAGTTGGCTCAGGAGTCCCTCCTGAACCGGCCAACCTCCTCGTGTGCCCCCCCCCAAAAGTCTTTTGGGGCTGCCTTTCGGGCTTCCGTGCCAGGCAAGTTCCAATGAACTTCTCTCTCCGGGTTCCATACTCCATATAAATCCTCACACCTGCGCCGCTCCTTTTTCGCCGCTTTTTCCTCCCTGGGGTGACGATAATCCTCCGTCTTCCCCCAAGGTCCCTTTCCAGCCAGGATTTCCTCCCAGCTCCAGAAATCCTGGCTCTCTCGCTGCTTGGTCCTTTTATGGTGGGTTATTCAGTCACGATCTTCCGGATAGGACAGACCAAGGCGCAGCGAGGCATCCAGTATACATGTTTATTAAACGAACGAAACACACGTAACTGGGCAAAATAACAAACAGAATGAAACGAAGATCGTAACATATAACATAGACTGACGATACAAACAAAGCTATGTCTAAACAATAACCCACAAACCCCAAGTGAAAACTACAAACATATATATGGTTCCCAATTAGAGACAACGACACTCAGCTGCCTCTAATTGGGAACCATTAACCCAACATAGAAATATATAACCTAGAACAGAAAACCCCTACACCTAAAACAAAACTAAACACTCCAGCCTGTCTTCTCAGGCCTGAACGTGACAACGTGTTAACATTTTCCTTCTTTTGCCAGCATCGCAGTCATTGTTGTTTTCGTTACTAATAATAACTTTGGAAATGTGTGCGTTTCTATCAAAGTGCCTTATTACGTTGTAATATAGTTTCAGTATGTCGTTTCTATTGTAGCTCACTGTATTTATGGAGCATAATATATTTGTGTATATTCCTTATAACCGCGGACACGTGAGGTAACGTTACTAATTTCATAATCTTTATGGTGTTATATTCAATCTTGCTTAGGTAGCTAGCTACATTCTTCTATCAGCTCTGTAAAACAATGCTAGTTGCGTCAGAAAAGTATTAGCTTATCTTGTATTTTGAAGCTACCCTGGCCTTATGCCTCCCAAGTAGCGCATGGGTCTTTGGCACTGCATCTCAGCGCTAGGCATCACTACAGACACCCTGGTTCGAATCCAGGTTGTATCACAACCGGCTGTGATTGGGAGTCCCATAGGGCGGCACACAATTCGCCCAATTTTGTCAATGCAGTATTATATTTTTATAGCAGTGTTTTATTATGTTACTTATTTGTAATATTGTTTTATTTATATGTCCTGATATTGTATTCTAATGAATAAGTCCTCTTTATTCTATACTTAAAGAAACCACGCCAATATCATAACTGGAACTGGACATCTTTCAAGCTGAAGATTGAGGCCAGCCTATGTATGCTAGCGTACACTCCTTAACAGCTTTACTGGATGAAAACACAGCAAGAAAACACATAGGCCAATATGTAATAGTTGTCAATTTTATTGCAGTATGGGTGGTGGTTGGTTCAACAACAACTTGTTTTACTAGAGGAAAAAAAACTGAATATGCATAACAGATATTTAATATTCATGCAGTGACTGAACAACAACTGCACCTCTGAAGGCATAGTATCATGACAGGTCACCTGTCAAGCCATCTGTCAGGTCAGTCACTTATTGCTGCAGATGTGCTCAATAGTGCTTGAGCATATGATACTCCTCAAAGCATGGTGAAACACAGAGGTGTATCACAAGCTAAACACATGTATTTTGTCAACTTCCTCTGCTTACTTCTCCTGGTGCCAGACAGGCAGACTTTGCAGTGCCTCCGTGTGTGGCTACCTTGAGCAGCAGTTTGAGGGACTTTGCAGGGAAAATGCCGTGCAGTGAGGCGTAGGGGATTGTCCGCAGCAGGGCGACCCCCAGTGGATGGGCGCCGAGGGGTGTGATGCTCCTCCAGCAGCTCTCTCATGAGGTTCTCTCTACACTTTTGGTAGGTAATTACTTTACCTATGAGGGAGTGGGGAGGATGAGGAGTTAGAGGATGATGAGGCAGTGGGTAGGAGGGTGAGATATTGTCACTATAATTGCATAATGTATTTGTATGTGAACTGTACATCCAATTACAAAAATACCTTGTTCAGTAATCATCTCACCTGTTAGTTGGCGGTGAACTATGCTGCCGTTGAGGACAGCAGTGTCGATCAGATGGACAAATATCTTCTTATACCACTTGGTCATTTTCCGAGCGCATTCCACAAAGCTGTTTATCATGTCTGCCTTATCCACTGCCCCCATTTTGAGATTATAGTCAAGCACACAGTCTGGTTTGATCTTTCTCTCTCCCGTCAGGTGGTCCACCTTCCCTGTGGCTGACACGGTTGCTGTATGGACAGTGGAGAGGACATGGACATCTCGTTTGTCATGCCACTTTAATGCCAGCTGTTGACCGTTCTCCTTGAACTCCACCTCCCCTCTCTGCATTTTCCTGCAGCCGAATGCCGGCGTCCCCTTCCTGTTCGACCTGACTGTGCCACAGGCCCCTGTGCTGTTGGAGAGCAGATGCTGGAAGAGTGTGGGACTGCTGTACCAATTGTCCGCATACAAAGTGTGTCCCTTGCCAAGATGAGGAGCCAGCATGGTCATCACCACGGACCCGGACACCCCAAGCCCCTCATAATGTTTGATGTCAGTGGTGGACCCTGTGTAAACTATAATGTCCTGGACAAATCCCGTCTTCACGTCGCACATGACAAAGAACTTGACCCCAAACCTGTGCCTTTTGGAGGGAATATATTGACGGAACGCCAGCCTACCTTTCCATAACATCAGGGACTCATCTATGCATAGGTCCTTGTATGGCACAAAGACCCGACCAAATGCTGATGTCAGGCTGATAAGAACATTTCTTATTTTGTGTAACGGGTCACTTAGGATGGCAGTAGCATTGTTGACAAAATGCAAGCATCGCAGCAGAGCTAGAAAGCGGTCTTGGGAAAAGAGGGTGGCAAAGAAAGGGGGTGGCAAACATAGGATCTGTGCTCCAGTATTCTCTTAGGGAGTTCTTCTTTACTATCCCCATGAGGTGGAATGTCACCAGGAAAGTATACATTTCACCCATTTAGCGAGTTTCCCCCTCACTCCTGGCTCTCTCTTCTCCTGTAGCCCCAAGGCATAGCGATTGGTCTCCTCTACTACAGTGGGGAAAAAAAGTATTTAGTCAGCCACCAATTGTGCAAGTTCTCTCACTTAAAAAGATGAGAGAGGCCTGTATAATCCAGAAAATCACATTGTAGGATTTTTTATGAATTTATTTGCAAATTATGGTGGAAAATAAGTATTTGGTCAATAACAAAAGTTTATCTCAATACTTTGTTATATACCCTTTGTTGGAAATGACAGAGGTCAAATGTTTTCTGTAAGTCTTCACAAGGTTTTCACACACTGTTGCTGGTATTTTGGCCCATTCCTCCATGCAGATCTCCTCTAGAGCAGTGATGTTTTGGGGCTGTCGCTGGGCAACACGGACTTTCAACTCCCTCCAAAGATTTTCTATGGGGTTGAGATCTGGAGACTGGCTAGGCCACTCCAGGACCTTGAAATGCTTCTTCTGAAGCCACTCCTTCGTTGCCGGGCGGTGTGTTTGGGATCATTGTCATGCTGAAAGACCCAGCCACGTTTCATCTTCAATGCCCTTGCTGATGGAAGGAGGTTTTCACTCAAAATCTCACGATACATGGCCCCATTCATTCTTTCCTTTACACGGATCAGTCGTCCTGGTCCCTTTGCAGAAAAACAGCCCCAAAGCATGATGTTTCCACCCCCATGCTTCACAGTAGGTATGGTGTTCTTTGGATGCAACTCAGCATTCTTTGTCCTCCAAACACGACGAGTTGAGTTTTTACCAAAAAGTTCTATTTTGGTTTCATCTGACATTCTCCCAATCCTCATCTGGATCATCCAAATGCTCTCTAGCAAACTTTAGACGGGCCTGAACATGTACTGGCTTAAGCAGGGGGACACGTCTGGCACTGCAGGATTTGAGTCCCTGGCGGCGTAGTGTGTTACTGATGGTAGGCTTTGTTACTTTGGTCCCAGCTCTCTGCAGGTCATTCACTAGGTCCCCCCGTGTGGTTCTGGGATTTTTGCTCACCGTTCGTGTGATCATTTTGACCCCACGGGGTGAGATCGAGGAAGATTATCAGTGGTCTTGTATGTCTTCCATTTCCTAATAATTGCTCCCACAGTTGATTTCTTCAAACCAAGCTGCTTACCTATTGCAGATTCAGTCTTCCCAACCTGGTGCAGGTCTACAATTTTGTTTCTGGTGTCCTTTGACAGCTCTTTGGTCTTGGCCATAGTGGAGTTTGGAGTGTGACTGTTTGAGGTTGTGGACAGGTGTCTTTTATACTGATAACAAGTTCAAACAGGTGCCATTAATACAGGTAATGAGTGGAGGACAGAGGAGCCTCTTAAAGAAGAAGTTACAGGTCTGTGAGAGCCAGAAATCTTGCTTGTTTGTATGTGACCAAATACTTATTTTCCACCATAATTTGCAAATAAATTCATAAAAAATCCTACAATGTGATTTTCTGGATTTTTTTTCCTCCTTTTGTCTGTCATAGTTGAAGTGTACCTATGATGAAAATTACAGGCCTCTCTCATCTTTTTAAGTGAGAGAACTTGCACAATTGGTGGCTGACTAAATACTTTTTGTCCCCACTGTATGTTTCCCACCAGCTCCTCTGTCAGAAACAACTTGAAGCACTCTGCCTCAGTTGGAAATGGCAAGGGGTGTTGCACTACAGACTGGGCCAGGAGGGATGAAATGACTGTCGGCCTTCCAGTTACCACAGAACTCCTGTACTTCATCCACTGTCTGTCTGCCTCCATCACCACCAGCATCTTCAAAGGGACCTGGTACTTCGTCAGTGGACAAGGGAACCTCAGATTCAGGGTTCTCAATGGCTACAAGGTTGGGGGGCAGCTCCTCACTCACTGTCAGAATCAGATTCCTGACTTTCATACTCAGACTCATTGTCAGAATTAAAAAAAAAAACTCCAGAATTTCCACATTTGTGAATGGTCTCCTTTTGAAAGACATTGCTAATGCTACAGCTTAGCTCACCAGCTACATACATAAACACTGAGTGGCTCAGAGTGGGAGTGAGAGGTTAGGTTGAGCACGCGACACTTGTATCAATAAATCACTATCAGAAAATGTTTTGTGTGGTAATTATTTATATAGTCACTGTTTTATTCACGTTTTCAATTACAGGTGACAAATCATGCATTCCGATTCTTGCATAGATTGTAATGGGCACATTCTGTGTGTAAAATATTTCAGCTGTGTAGCCATGTTTGTTGACATACAATGAATTCTGGGTTTCACGCAATCGTCTTTTTGACCAAAGATGTTATAGCAAAATAAGGTGAGTAAGGGTTCACTCATTTTTTGGGGACTTCTGGAAATGAATGATGGGATGTGAACTATAGTAGACGACACATCCCTTCAACGTGCATACTCTAAACAGACCAAAGTTATCTTGTCTTCTGTCTTCTGTGAGGAAAAAGCATGGCTGCGCACTGAAACTCGTTTACTTTCGACATCTAGAAAGTGTTTTGCCTAACTCTTTCGGTCAATGGTGAGCTCACCTGTGATGTGATTAATTATACACAGTAATTCATATTGTAGTTTGTCAGCCGAGAGTTAGAAAATATGACCACTTGTGTAGCGTCACTTTCCTCAGTTAGCGCGAGGACAAATGTAGCCGACATTTTTCCGATTAGGGTGATTGTGTTATGCTGTAGCTACTTCTGCGTTGAGTCCAAAAATAAACTGCTCACATTTTGGACATAACTTTGTAAGGACTGTGTTTGTGTAAATAGTTTCTGAAAAAAGTGTGGCCAGCTCAAATGTTGATTGTCATTCCGAAACTGGCGTTTTAAATAAACATTCTAAACGAACGTTCTAATCACAAGGATGAGATCGTACACTTGAGGGACCACTGTAGAACGATCACAGCTATGAGATGGTACGTGTGAAAGGGTTAAGAATGATGGAGGCCACTGTTTTCTTGGGTACCTTCAATGCTGCAGAGATTTTTTGTTACCCTTCCCCAGATCTGTGCCTCGACACAATCCTTTCTCGGCGCTCTACGGACAATTCCTTCGACCTCATGGCTTGGTTTTTTACTCTGACATGCACTGTCAACTGTGGGACCTTATATAAACAGGTGTGTGCCTTTCCAAATCATGTCCAATCAGTTTAATTTACCCCAGGTGGACTCCAATCAAGTTGTAGAAACATCTCAAGGATGATCAATGGCAACAGGATGCACCGGAGCTAAATTTCGAGTGTCAAAGCAAAGGGTCTGAATAGTTATGTAAATAAGGTATTTCCGTTTTTTTTATTGACATTTCTAAAAAACAGTTTTGACTTATGGTGTAGATTGATGAGTGAAAACCTTTATTTAATCCATTTTAAAATAAGGCTGTAACATCGAAATGTGGAAAAATGTAGGTGTCTGAATGCTTTCCAAATTTACTGTATCTAGCCAATAGTTTATCATTTGACTTTGGCTTCATATATTTGAATTAAACAATTAACTTTGCTTTTTGGTAGGCTATTAGCAAGTTCAACTACAGTCCTCTCGCGTCACCATACTGGAAGGCAGTTGAATTTTAAATTGAACACAAGGTTCTATACAGGAAGTTTGCATGTACTGCCGAGCAGTAAAATATTTATTAAGATCCTACCCCGTGTACTATATAGAACCCCTTTTTTCTAAGAGTGTATGCTTTTATTAAACATATTATTTATTTTTGCTTCTAGCTACAGTAGCATTTAGTTTGCAAGAGCAGAGGCTTGTAGAAACCTTGATGTTTGCCACACCGACCTCGGCAACAAATACGAATTCAATCTACCCAGTCTGGTGTCGGACAAGTAGTACTTTTTAGCTAGTACTTTTTCTGACCAGGCAAAATCATGTAGCAGCATCATGGATATAAATGTCAAAGCAAAACAGCTAAATCAAATGAAAAGGCAGCTATTTAGCTGAGTTTGACTTGACTGAATTTACTTTTTTTAATGTTTTTGCTAAAATCCACATAACACCATTCTTAGTAAAGCGTACTTTAAAACTACTTAGGGAGTGGTGGGGCGCTACACTACCCGGTGAAATGTAAGGCGCCAAATTCAAAATCCAAAAGTTGAATTATTAAACATATATCAATATACAAGTGTGCATAGTCATCAAAAGCTCTGATTCTTGGCAATATCACAGCGTTGTCAGATTTCAAAAAGGCTTTACGGCGAAAGCACAACATTTGATTGTTTGAGGATAGCCCCTCTCATATTTTATGCATTAGCATAAATCCATAACCAAAGCGTGTCTCATAAAACGCATAAAATCGCTAATATAAAATCCCTTACCTTTCGAAGAACTTCTGCTGAGGGCTTCCCAAGTGTCCAACGAAGACATCCAATGGTTCTTTTGTTAGAAAAAGTCATTTATTATATCCATAAATCTCTGTTTGGTTGGCGCATTATGTTCATAAAATACAGCGTCCACTCTCCCATTGAACCGTGAAGAGAACGCGTTCTACCTATACCTATACACTTGTCCAAGAACAATCAAACATCATTGATAATGTATCCTTAGGAACAGTTTTATGTATATTTACTATAATATTTCAACCGGATTATAAATTGGACGATAGGAAAGGAAAAAAACCACAGTGCGCGCACGCACTTCCTCTTCTGTTTACATCCGATGACTAGTTTGAAATTCTTTTATTACCATCCAGAGCATTTAAACATCATCAAACACTGTCTAGAGACTGTTGACATCCAGTGGAAGCAATAGGTACTGCAATCTTACTCCCATATATGTATTTTTTCATTAGGGAGGGGTTCAAAATGAGGCAATGTGCATATCCTATATTCTGGGCCTGAGTGGGAGGCATTTTACTTTGGGCATGCCACTCCCCTAAGTAGTTAAACATTCATGAAAACACAAGTGTTATACATCATTCAAAAGCTTAGAATCTTGGTAATCGAACTGCGTTTCCGATTTACAATAGGCTTTATGGTGAAAGCATAACATTAGATTGTCTGAGGACAGCGCCCCACTACAACATATTTTTCAAACCAGCACAGGCGTCACGATATCAGAAATAGCGATCAAATAAATCACTTACCTTTGAAGATCTTTCTCTTTTTGCAATCCCAAGGGTCCTAGCTACACAAAGAATGGTCAATTTGTTCGATTAAGTCCTTCTTTTTATCCCAAAAAGTCAGTTTAGTTGGCGCCATCGATTTCTGTAATCCACTCGTTCAACATGCAGACAAAGGAATCCAAAACGTTACCGGTAAAAGTTCGTCCAAACGAGTCAAACAATGTTTCTAGTCTAATATCTAAATAAACTATAATATTTCGGACGGAGAATAGTATGTTCAATAGGGAATAGAAATAAAGAGCACGCACCTCATTCACGCGTGCCAAAACACCTTTGTCCTAATAAGGCACACCTTGGAAATGTCTTTTGTTTTTCAAAAAACAAGCCTGAAACCATATCAAAGACTGTTGTCTATCAGGCATATTTAGGCAAATATTTTTACAGTAAAACCTGCTTCAGTTTTAGAGATTGACAACAGTAAACTGTTGTGTTATTGTTTCTCCTCACTTTTAACTTTTATAACAATATAGAAAGAAATATGGCATAACCCTCAACTTTGCACAGTGAACAGACCGTACAAATTAGCCTAGGTAGGTAGACAGACAGTATCTACCTTCAGGCATATTTAGGCAAATATTTTTACAGTAAAACCTGCTTCAGTTTTAGAGATCGACAACAGTAAACTGTTGTGTTATTGTTACTGCTCCGCGTACCAGGGCCCCTGTGTGCATCACGAGCCCGGCACGTCCTGTCCCTGCTCCACGCATCAGGCCCCCTGTGCGCATCGAGAGCGCGGCAGGTCCTGTCCCTGCTCCACGCATCAGGCCCCCTGTGCGCATCGAGAGACCGGCACGTCCTGTCCCTGTTCCAGGCATCAGGCCCCCTGTGCGCATCAAGAGCCCGGCACGTCCATTCCCTGCTCCACGCACCAGGCCCCCTGTGCGTATCGCGAGCCGGGCACGTACTGTTCCTGCTCCACGTACCGAAGACCCACCCGAGAGACCCACCCTCAGTGACTTTGGGGGGGGGGGTACTGTCACGTCCTGGCCATAGATAGCCCTTTTGGCTGCTTTATGGTGGTTTTGGTCAGGACGTGATCAGGGGTTTGTTTGCTCTATGTTGGTTTGGTTTGGGCTCCCAATTAGAGGCAGCTGTTAGTCGTTGTCTCTAATTGGGAATCCTATTTAGGATGTTCAGTCCCCCACCTGTGTTGTGGGATATTTATGTTCATTGTGTTAGTTGCTGTGTTGCGCTACACGTTGTGTTACGGTCGTTGTACTTTCTTTTGGTGAGTTCTATAATTAAAATATGATTAACTCAACCATGCATGCTGCGCCTTGGTCTACTTCTGTCAGCGATCGTGACACAATGTCAACCCTCATCAATTATGTTACAGTTGCTGAAATTACACATGTAATCCAACTCTTTGTTTCGAATCCTCTTCGCTATATTCCAGTTGAAACATGTATGGTTGAATGTCACCATGTAGCTAACAGATTCTCCATCTTCTGATTCGTGTCGATGAGAGGATCACTTGAAGCCATTGTGGACTGGTCAGTTCTTTCAGTTTTGTCCAAATTATTGCTGTTAGTGTCCGTCAGCTTTTCAAAAAAGCCCGCCTTGGGGGAGGGACAGTTGCCACAGCATGAAGCATCAACCAACACAAGTTGAAGTCGTTCAGGAACTAACTATGGTTAGCAATGAATCCGACGATAGGAACATCGCTGAAAGACGTCCAATGGCTCTATCAAACAAGTACAACCATATCTACACCCACAAAAATGTGTAGTGCAATAAGTATAATAAAGAGCCTTCGAGAAATGCCACAATAATACATTCATTCATCGTGCAAAGTCCTAACCTGCCTTCCTAGGAAATTGTGTGAAACACATCTCTTGTCCTAGAAATACCTCAGACATGATGAAAACAGGCACAGATTCCCCCAGGGTGAAATTCCCCTTTAAACTCGTTCAAAGAACCAAAAGGTTCTATATCTGTGTGCTATATTTCCAAGAATGTATGTTTTTAAGTACAAAAAAAGCACATCTCCTCTGTTGTTTGATGAGCATATGAGCACTGTGCTTTTCGTTTGTCTTAAATCTTACCATTTTGCGATGCATGGAATTGTCACTTTTGAAAGACACACCTCAAATATTGCCACCCTTACCACATCAGCGCAAGCGAGCTGATGTTAGACAGATAAATTGACGGACCTAGCACAAGAGGTGGAAATTGTAAGGTGCATGGCACGCTACGGGCTCTGGTCAAAACCGAACATCGTGCCATTTGGGACCACCAACTAACTATCAGCTCCACATCTAAGGCATGGAAGGAAGTATGGCAGAAAGTGGAGCCCTAAGTAGGTGAGAGCACATTGAAAGGTCAGAGAGGATAATGTGATGGATTTGGCTTGGTGGGTTCCCTGGGTGAGTGTGTCTGTGTGTGGCCCCGCTCTGCCTGCCTAGCCCTGGCTCCCCTGCCGTAGTGATGGATGGAGGAGCCTCTCACACCTGTAATAAGGCCGTGCAGTGCTGGGCTGTGTGTGTGTGTGTGTCTCTGTGTGTGTGGTCATTCACTACTTGACCAAAAGTATGTGGACACCTGCTTGTCGAACATCTCATTCCAAAATCATGGGCCTTAATATGTAGTTAGTCCCCCCTTTGCTGATATTACTGCCTCCATTCTTCTCGGAAGGCTTTCCACTAGATGTTGGAACATTGCTGCGGGGACATGCTTCCATTTAGCCACAAGAGCATTAGTGAGGTCGGGAACAGATGTTGGGCAATTAGGCCTGTCTCGCAGTCGACGTTCCAATTCACCCCAAAGTTGTTTGATGCGGTTGAGGTCAGGGCTCTGTGCAGGCCAGTCAAGTTCTTCGACACCGATCTTGACAAACCATTTCTGTATGGACCTCGCTTTGTGTACGAGGGCATTGTCATGCTGGAACAGGAAAGGCCCTTCCCCAAACTGTTGCCACAAAGTTGGAAGCAGTGAATCGTCTAGAAAGTTATAGTATGCTGAGAGATATAAGAAAGATCAGCAAACATTTGTATTCTTTTGGTGCATGTATTTAACCACAGATTTTTGGCATTAACTCTTACCATACCACACTGCAGTGACATATTGGGCCTTCTCTCTGTCATTAGAGTGGATGGTACTGAAGTGTTGTTTAGTGGGCAAACATGCCTGGGTGACTTATGATACAATAATGAAAAATCATATGATTTTTCTCCCATTTCATATGCCATATTTTAAGTGGGGATTTGAGTTTCACAGCCAGAGGATATCAATAATTTGTCTGGATAGGCCAGAAAATGTTGTGTCGCTCCCTATACTAAATATGTCATATTTCACATACTCCATCTCAGCTCAGAACGAAGAGTGGCATCTGAAGCGAGACAACCAGCAATTGATATTGCGCCGTTCACAGAATGCTCTGTACACAAAATTGAACCGTCCAGAACTGCTCAAAGTTCCCTAAATAAGGGACTTTACATTTATAAATTATAATAAATACTTGATAATTCCCGAGAAGCCGTGGATTGGAGGATATATTGGCAAGGTGTTAGGCCCGAGACGAAGTTAAGTCAAACCATGCCACTATATCCTCCAAACCACGGCATCGAGGGCATTATAATTTTTATGCAATGGTTACCTACATATTAAAATAACGATTGGCATATTTTCATTTAAAACTTTATTTTGATGAATTTATTCACGCTATTTCATCCTTCCACGAGTTTACCCAAGCCAACTGGTTCCTTAGTTCTATTGGTAGGTTGCTATGCCAAACAAAAATGCTTGCTATGCAGGCTCTTCCCCTTTCCTATCTAGCCAACTACACAGCTAACACAATCACTTCAAAATCAACATTTATTTGTTTATCCCTCAAAAGTATGCTGACTCATGATTTTGACTGGCTGAAAAAAGCCGTCTGTCTCGTCCCGACAGGTTCATTCTCTATATGTCTATGGGACATGTTGGAGAGACAGACAGAAAGATATAAACAAACCTGTTGCAAACCAAACACTAGCCAAAGGGAAGGGGAGATCATGTCAAGATGTTTTTTTTATAGTGGAGATCAAGTTTATGAATAAATTGCCTGGCTGGGCTGATGGGACAGGGATGCGCAGTGACTTTTCAGGTGGAACAGTAAATAGGCATTCCGCTGGTCAATGCTTGTGAACTATATAACAAAATAAGTTGCCATTTGGGATTTAGACATAGTTCATTAGCATGGAGTAAGGGGCTGAAGCTAAAGTCAGACAGTCGTATATCATGTTGTCATGAAGTCACAGAACACCTTGAAGGATCAAAGTCAGGCTCTCCACCACAACTATGGCCCTGTACACACTCAGGTTTTACAACGGATCTACAACCCATTTGACACAATGGTTGTGATACAATGGAGAGTTTGTCTGCACAAAAATTCTACACAACCATTGTGTGGGTGTAATTACATTCGAGCAGATACCCCCTCCGTTGTATCACAACCTTTGTGCCAAATGTGTTGCACTCCAGTTCTATAACTTGAGTGTGTATGGGGCTTCACTAACAAAACTATTTATAGCAAATGATCAAGTCGGAAGTTTACATACACTTACGTTGGAGTCATTAAAACTTGTTTTTCAACCACAACCACTATAGTAAACTATAGTTTTGGCAAGTCGGTTAGGACATCTACTTTGTGCATGACACAAGTCATTTTTACAACAATTGTTTACATTATTTCACTTATAGTTCACTGTATCACAATTCCAGTTGGTTAGAAGTTTACATACACTAAGTTGACTGTGCCTTTCATAATTCAACTTTTGGATTTTGAATTTGGCGCCTTGCATTTCACCGGGTAGTGTCGCTAGCGCCCCACCGATCCCTAAGAAGTTAAACATTCCAGAAAATGTCTTGGCTTTAGAAGCTTCTGATAGGCTAATTGACATCATTTGAGTCAATTGGAGGTGTACCTGTGGATGTATTTCAAGGCCTACCTTCAAACTTTCAAGTGCCTCTTTGCTTGACATCATGGGAAAATCAAACGAAATCAGCCAAGACCTCAGAAAAAAATTGTAGACCTCCACAAGTCTGGTTCATCCTTGGGAGCAATTTCCAAACACCTGAAGGTAACATGTTCATCTGTACAAACAATAGTACGCAAGTATAAACGCCATGGGACCACGCAGCCATCACAGCACTCAGGAAGAAGACGCGTTCGGTCTCCTAGAGATGAATGTACTTTGGTGCAAAAAGTGCCAATCAATCCCAGAACAACAGCAAAGGACCTTGTTGCCCTCCCTGGAAACCTGTGTTTCAAACATAAAGAAGTGGATGGTGGCAAATCTTCTACTTTTAAACTCGGACAAAACAGAGATGCTTGTTCTAGGTCCCAAGGAACAAAGAGATCTTCTGTTGAATCTGCCAATTAATATTTATGGTTGTACAGTCGTTTCAGATAAAACTGTGAAGGACCTCTGCGTGCAGGACCTCGGCGGTCCGAAAATGATGCAGAAAAACAAATCCATGCTTTTGTCACATAGGTTAGACTACTGCAATGCTCTACTTTCCGGCTACCCGGATAAAGCACTAAATAAACTTCAGTTAGTGCTAAACACGGCTGCTAGAATCTTGACTAGAACCAAACAATTTGATCATATTACTCCAGTGCTAGCCTCTCTAAACTGGCTTCCTGTTAAGGCAAGGGTTGATTTCAAGGTTTTACTGCTAACCTACAAAGCATTACATGGGCTTGCTCCTACCTATCTTTCCGATTTGGTCCTGCCGTACATACCTACACCTACGCTATGGTCACAAGATGCAGGCCTCCCTACCGTCCCTAGAATTTCTAAGCAAACAGCTGGAGTCAGGACTTTCTCCTATAGAACTACATTTTTATGGAATGGTCTGCCTATCCAGGTGAGAGACACAGACTTGGTCTCAACCTATAGGTCTTTATTGAAAACTCAGCTCTTCAGTAGGTCCTATGATTGAGTGTAGTCTGGCCCAGGAGTGAGAAGGTGAACGGAAAGGCACTGGAGCAACGAACCGCCCATGCTGTTTCTGCCTGGCCGGTTCCCCCTCTCTCCACTGGGATTCTCTGCCTCTAACCCTATTACAGGGGCTGAGTCACTGGCTTACTGGTGCTCTTCCATGCTGTCCCTAGGAGGGGTGCGTCAATTGAGTTGGTTGAGTCACTGACGTGATCTTCCTGTCTGGGTTGGCGCTCCCTCTTGGGTTGTGCCGTGGCGGAGATCTTCGTGCCATATACTCTGCCTTGTCTCAGGATGGTAAGTTGGTGGTTGAAGATATCCCTCTAGTGGTGTGGGGGCTGTGCTTTGGCAAAGTGGGTGGGGTTATGTCCTGCCTGTTTGGCCCTGTCCGGGGGTATCGTCGGATGGGGCCATAGTGTCTCCTGACCTTTCCTGTCTCAGCCTCCAGTATTTATGCTGCAGTAGTTTGTGTCGGGGGGTTAGGGTCAGTCTGTTATATCTGGAGTATTTCTCCTGTCTTATCCGGTGTCCTGTGTGAATTTAAGTATTCTTTCTTTCTTTCTTTCTTGCTTTCTCTCTCTCGGAGGACATGAGCCCTAGGACCATGCCTCAGGACTACCTGTCCTAATGACTCCTTGCTTGCCCCAGTCCACCTGGCCGTGCTGCTGCTCCAGTTTCAACTGTTTTGCCCGCGGCTATGGAACCCTGACCTGTTCACCGGATGTGCTACCCGTCCCATACCTGCTGTTTTCAACTCTCTAGAGACAGTAGGAGAGGTAGAAATACTCAGAATGATCGGCTATGAAAAGCCAACTGACATTTACTCCTGAGGTTCTGACCAGTGGCACCCTCCACGATCACTGTGATTATTATTATTTGACCCTGCAGGTCATCTATGAACATTTGAACGTCTTGGGCATGTTCTGTTAAAATCTCCAGCCGGCACAGCCAGAAGAGGACTGGCCACCCCTTAAAGCCTGGTTCCTCTCTAGGTTTCTTCCTAGGTTCTGGCATTTTTAGGGAGTTTTTCCTAGCCACCGTGCTTAGGCTGGGTTTCTGTACAGCACTTTGTGACATCAGCTGATGTAAGAAGGGCTTTATAAATACATTTGATTGATTGACCCTGTGAAGATGCTGGAGTAAACATGTACAAATGTATCTATATCCACAGTAACACAAGCCCTATATCGACATAACCTGAAAGGTCACTCAGCAAGGAAGAAGCCACTGCTCCAAAACTACCATAAAAAATACATACTATGGTTTGCAACTGCACCCGAGGGCAAAAGATTGTACTTTTTGGAGAAATGTCCTCTGGTCTGATGAAACAAAAATAGAACCGTTTGGCCATAATGACCATTGTTATGTTTGGAGAAAAAAGTGGGAGGCTTTGCAAGCCGCACAATACCATCCCAACCATGAAGCACATGCAGCATCATGTTGTGGGAGTGCTTTGCTGCAGGAGGTACTGGTGCACTTCACAAAAAATGGCATCATGAGGAGGGAAAATTACGTGGATATATTGAAGCATCATCTTAATTAACTTCTTAGGGAGCGGTGGGGCGCCAAATTCAAAATCCAAAAGTTGAATTATTAAACATGCATCAATGTACAAGTGTTTCATAGTCATCAAAAACTCTGCTTCTTGGCAATATCACAGCGTTGTCAGATTTCAAAAAGGCTATACGGCGAAAGCACCACATTTGATTGTTTGAGGGTAGCACCTAACATATTTTTCCCATTACCATGAATTCATAAGCCTTCAGGGTTCACAGAAAACACATTTCACAGCGAAAACAAATCAACTCCTTTTTGAAGAACTTCTGCTGAGGGCTTCCCAAGTGTCAAACAAAGACAATCCATGGTTCTTTTGTTAGAAAAAGTAATGTATTATATCCATAAATCTCCGTTTGGTTGGCGCGTTATAAATGAGAAAATAGAGCGTCGACTCCTCCATTGAAACGAAGAGAACTTGTTCAACTTATACCTATAAACTTGTCCAAGAACAATCAAACATAATTTTAAATGTATCCTTAACACTTATGTATAAATAGTATAATATTTCAACCGGAATATAAACTGGGCGATAAGGGAAAAAAGAAAGAACGCGCCAGCCGAGAGCGCGCATTTACTTGTATTGACATCTGTGTGGACACTTCCTTATTTGTCTTCTTCTCTGCTCTAAAAGCATCTAAAAAGAATCAGAACACTTTCTCGAGACTGTTGACATCCAGAGGAAGCAATAGGTACTGCATTCATATGCTCTTATATGGGCATTTTCATAAGGGAGGGGTTCTAAATGAGGCAATCTGTCAAAACCACTTTTTCCAGGACAGAAATTCCTCAGGTTTTTGCCTGCCATATCCGTTCTGTTATACTCACAGACAAATTGTTAACACTTTTAGAAAATGCAGAGTGTTTCCTATCCAATGGTACTAAATATGTGCATATCCTATTTTCTGTTTTACTTTGGGCACGCCAGGCTGTCCAAAACGGTCACCTCGTGCGCTGCTCCCAAAGAAGTTAACACATCAGTCAGGAAGTTAACGCTTGGTCGCAAATGGGTCTTCCAAATGGACAATGACCCCAAGCATACTTCCAGAGTTGTAGCAAAATGGCTTAAGGACAACAAAGTCAAGGTATTGGAGTGCCATCACAAAGCCCTGACCTCAATCCCATAGAACATTTGTGGGCAGAACTGAAAAAGCGTGTGCGAGCTAGGAGGCTGACAAACCAGATTCAGTTACACCAGCTCTGTCAGGAGGAATGAGCCAAAATTCACTCAACTTATTGTGGGAAGGCTACCCGAAACATTTGACACAATTTAAACAATTTAAAGGCAAATACTAATTGAGTTCTGTTCTTCTGTTCTCTCCCCAGGTGTGTGTGTGTCTCATCCGAGTTCCTATGCCCCCTGCCATCTCTCTATGCTGTTTCCAAACGCCTGCAAGTAGGGGCTTATGTTTGACGCTGTGACTGCACTCCTTTCTTTCATCAAGTCAACAGTGTGTTTAGTCTCCTCTCATCCAGTGTGGCTCGCAGCCAACATACCAGTGCACCTTTTAGGCCAACACAGCACCGGCATTTATCCGGGCTAAGGCAGGATTCCACGGTGTATGTAATCAAACTCAACGAGCGGACAAAAGAGTGAGTATCAGGTTGTCAGATGCCATTGAGTCTGTGAGTCATCAGAGCTCTGGTCAAAAGTAGGGAATAGGGTGCCATTTGGGACAATAACCTGCGCGACTGTGCCTATAGCAGGAGACAGTACGACTGACTTAGACTACTCTGTTCCGAATGTAGACCTATAGGTGAGTCTCAGATTCTTACCTGAGATCAACCTCTGTCTGTACATTAATTCCCAATAAGACTCTGGTGACAAACCTAAATTACTAATTGATGCCTGGTTTCATTTCCTCTTTCTCACAATGTTATCAATTCAATTTCTAAATCATGAATAGAACTGAATATAGGACAGAATGTGAAGGTTGCACCCCTGTGATGCTACACATCACTTGTTCATTTAGTCTGAATCACTCACCTCTCACCTTACAGTATCTCTATTGATAACTTTCCCCATATTTTTGTTGCTCCCTACTCTTACAGTACGCACGTTGCTCTGGTGTCTTTTTAAACCATAGCAAGAATTGAGCTAGAATCATTCTGCATCAATAACTTATCACCTTGTCGGGCATGTCTATTGGGCAGCAGGGTAGCTGTCACGATCTCCGTGAGGGACAGACCAAGGCGCAGCGAGGCATCCAGTATACATCTTTATTTAAACGAATGTAACTGGGTCAAAACAACAAAACGAACGAAGATCGCAACAATGAACATAACATAACATGAAACACAAAACAAAGCTATGCACAAACAATAACCCACAAACCCCTAGTGAAAACTACAAACATATATATGGTTCCCAATTAGAGGTAACGACACTCAGCTGCCTCTAATTGGGAACCATTACCCCAACATAGAAATAGATCACCTAGAACAAAAACCCTACACCAAAACAAAACTAAAACAAAACTAAACACGCCAGCCTGTCTTCTCAGGCCTGGACGTGACAGTAGCCTAGTAGTTAGAGCATTGGACTAGTAACCGAAAGGTTGCAAGTTCAAATCCCTGAGCTGACAAGGTACAATCTGTCGTTCTGCCCCTGAACAGGCAGGCTGTCATTGAAAATAAGAATTTGTTCTTAACTGACTTGCCTAGTAAAATAAAGGTAAAAAATAAAATGTCTACTGCTAACATGTTTTTGTTGCAGTCTGCTATTAGGCACTTTACTGTGGCATCTCTTTTAGCCCATATGCCCAGTGTAATGTTATGTACATCTATGTGAAGCAGTGCAAAGTGGCAGAAAATGCTGCAGGCGGAGAGAGGAGAGCTGGGAGCATCAGCTTAATCATTGCAGGAAGATGAGCATCTGGTATTATATGACATTCGGCATCATACAGTGGCACTTCAAACACGGAGGGAGCAGAGAAACCATGGGGTGCTTATGAATGCATTTTTAATTACTCAGAAATGGATGGAAGTTCAATCCCGAGTCCATTTCATGTTCCCAACGTTGCCTGCCTGTGAGAGATTCCCTCTGTGTGCTGTGCTATTTCCCCCTCATCTACTGTAATGCTGTTGCAGGCACATTGGGAAGTTCAGAGTTATCAGACTATAGTATTTGTCAGAACTTAACCTCTTTCTGACCTCACGTTGCAGCAGTAGGCCCTATGAAGGTATCAATATTGATCAGAAGGAATGTGCCTGTTAGAGGTTAGGTATCAGCGTGAGCTCATTCAAGTTTGGAAAGAGAATATGGAATGAGAATAAGAATTTGGAATGAGAATAGAACATTTTAGAATCCCAGCCAGCTACTAGCTATAATCATCATGCTTGTTAGTGTTACCAAGTTAAAGCTGAGCTCAGTGTAATAGGTCCAATGGGATTAGAACATGAAATGATCCTTTTAAATAAAAAAAATAGTTACCAGCTATATACCAGCTTACATTTCAATGAACTTAGGCAAAACATTTCATAATAGTAATGCTGGGTGATTTATCTAAGTCTCAAAGTGCTCATAACTTAAAGAATGGTATACCGTAAAACTTCAGTTAACTTCTTTGTGAGCAGCGCACGAGGTGACGGTTTTGGAGGGCCTGGCGTGCCCAAAGTAAAATGCCTCCCATTCAGGCCCAGAAAATAGGATATGCACATCTGTAGTACCATTGGATAGGAAACACTCTGAATGTTCTAAAAGTGTTAACATTTGGTCTGTGAGTATAACAGAACGGATATGGCAGGCAAAAACCTGAGGAATTTCTGTCCTGGAAAAAGTGATTTTGACACATTGCTCATTTGGGAACCCCTCCCTCATGAAAATGACCATATAAGGGCATATGAATGCAGTACCCATCGCTTCCTTTAGATGTCAACAGTCTCAAGACAGTATACATTTTCTTTTTGGATGAATTAGACCAGAGAAGAAGAGCAAACCAGGAAGTTACCTTTTTATGTAAACAGTACCCAGCGCGCGCGTCCGACAAGGCACGCTGTGTCTTTTTTTACCATCTTTATCGATCAGTTTATATCCCGGTTGATTTATAATAAGGATACATTTAAAACTATGTTTGATTGTTTTTTGGACAAGTTTATAGGTATAAGATGAACGAGTTCGCGTCACGTTTCAATGGAGTAGTGGAGGCTGTCGTTTCTGATTATAACGTGCGAACCAAATGGAGGATTTATGGATAAAATACATTACTTTTTCTAACAAAAGAACCATGGATTGTCTTCGTTGGACACTTAGGATGACCTCAGCAGAAGTTCTTCAACAGGTAATTGATTTGTTTTCGCTGTGAAATGTGTTATGTGTGTGCCGTGATGGCTAATGGATTCATGGCTATGGGAAAAATATGTGAGGTGCTACCCTCAAACAATGAAATGTGCTGCTTTCGCCGTAAAGCCTTTTTGAAATCTGACAACGCTGTGATATTGCCAAGAAACAGAGCTTTTGATGAGTATGGAACACTTGTATATTGGTGGATGTTTAATAATTCAACTTTTGGATTTTGAATTTGGCGCCTTACATTTTCACCTGGTAGTGTCGGGAGCAGCCCGCTAGCGCCCCAGCAATCCCTGAGAAGTTAACTTCACAAGCTCCAGCAGCAAAGGTGACTGTTTTGGAGAGCCTGGCGTGCCCAAAGTAAAATGCCTCCCATTTAGGCCCAGAAAATGGGATATGCATATATTTAGTACCATTGGATAGGAAACACTCTGAATTTTCCAAAACTGTTAACCATTTGCCTGTGGGTCAATCAGAACGCATTTGGCAGGCAAAACCCTGAGGAATCTCTGTCCTGAAAAAGTCATTTTGACACATTGCTCATTTTGAGCCCTCCTATCCAAAATGACCATATATAGGCATGTTAACGCAGTGCACGTCGCTTCCTTATGATGTCATCAACCACGAGGCGGTGTTTTACTCCATCTTGGGGGAATTTCGGCCATTGATAAACAGCTTGGAACGAGAGACCACGTTCTGAAAACTCTTCAGAGTCTTGGCGTGCATGAGACGCAGCTGTGCCTTATTTATCGTTTTTAGCGTTCAGTTTATATTCCGGCTGATTTATAATTGTACATATACGTAAAAGGGTTCCTAAGGATACATTTAAAACTATGTTTGATTGTTTTTGGACAAGTTTATAGGTAACATTTGAACGAGTTGGCGCGCGTTTCAAAAGAGTAATGGAGGCTGTCGTTTTGAATGAACCAAATGGAGGATTTATGGATAAAAGACGTTACTTTTTCTAACAAAAGAACCATGGATTGTCTTCAGTGGACACTTAAGAAGACCTCAGCAGAAGTTCTTCAACAGGTAATTACTTTGTTTTCGCTGTGAAATGTGTTATGTGTGTGCCATGATTGCTAATCGATACATGGCTATTGGAAAATATGTGAGGTGCTACCCTCAAACAAATGAATGTGCTGCTTTCGCCGTAAAGCCTTTTTGAAATCTGACAACGCTGTGATATTGCCTAGAAACAGAGCTTTTGATGAGTATGGAACACTTGTATATACCTGGATGTTTAATAATTCAATTTTCGGATTTTAAATCTGGCGCTACAGGTTTTAGCTGGTAGTGTCGGGATGATCCCGCTAGCGACCCACTGGTATTTGAGTCGTTAACACAGTGTCCATAGAAGGGCCAGAAGTATACAGAATGGTGTCGTCTGCATAGAGGTGGATCAGAGAATCACCAGCAGCAAGAGCAACATCATCGATGTATACAGAGAAGAGAGTCGGCCCAAGAATTGAACCCTGTGGCACCCCCATAGAGACTGCCAGAGGCCCGGACAACAGGCCCTCCGATTTAACACACTGAACTCTGTCTGCAAAGTAGTTGGTGAACCAGGCGAGGCAATCATTAGAGAAACCAAGGCTGTTGAGTCTGCCGATAAGGATGTGGTGATTGATAGAGTCGAAAGCCTTGGCATGGTCAATGAATACGGCTGCACAGTAATGTCTCTTATCGATGGCGGTTATGATATCGTTTAGTACCTTGAGCATGGCTGAGGTGCACCCGTGACCAGCTCGGAAACCGGATTGCACAGCGGAGAAGGTACGGTGGGATTCGAAGTGGTCAATGATCTGTTTATTAAAACTTCTTAGGGAGTGGTGGGGCGCTCCCGACTCTACCAGGTGAAATGCAAGGCGCCAAATTCAAAATCCAAAAGCTGAATTATTAAACATGCACCAATATACAAGTGTTTCATACTCATCAAAAGCTCTGTTTCCTGGCAATATCACAGCGTTGTCAGATTTCAAAAAGGCTTTACGGCGAAAGCACCACATTTGATTGTTTGAGGGTAGCACCTTCACTATTTTCTCATTACCATGAATTCATAAGCCTTCACGGTTCACACAAAACACATTTCAATTACCTGTTGAAGAACTTCTGCTGATGGCTTCCAAAGTGTCCAACGAAGACAATCCATGGTTCTTTTGTTAGAAAAAGTAATGTATTATATCCATAAATCTCAGTTTGGTTCGCGCGTTATAATCAGAAACTACAGCCTCCACTACTCCATTCAAACGTGACGAGAACTCGTTCAACTTAAAGCTATAAACTTGTCCAAGAACAATCAAAAAATCATTTTAAATGTATCCTTAGGAACACTTTTACGTATATTTACTGTAATAAATCAACCAGAATATAAACTGGGCTATAAGAATGGAAAAAAACATGGAGCGCGCGTTCTCTTCTTTTGACTTCCAAGGGGACACTTCCTGATTTCTCTTCTTCTCTGCTCTAATAGCATCCCAAAAAAATCTGAACACTGTCTCAAGACTGTTGACATCCAGAGGAAGCGACAGGTAATTCATATGCCCTTATATGGGCATTTTCATAAGGGAGGGGTTCCAAATGAGGCACTCTGTCAAAACCACTTTTTCCAGGACGGAAATTCCTCGGGGTTTCGCCTGCCATATCCGTTTTGTTTTACTCACAGACAAATGGTTAACACTTTTAGAAAATTCAGAGTGTTTCCTATCCAATGGTACTAAATATGTGCATATCCTATTTTATGGGCCTGAATGGGAGGCATTTTACTTTGGGCACGCCAGGGTCTCCAAAACGGTAACCTCGTGCGCTTCTGCCTAAGAAGTTAACTAGGCTTTCAAAGACTTGAGAGGCAGGGCAGGATTGATATAGGTCTATAGCAATTTGGGTCTAGGGTGTCCCCCCCTTTGAAGAGAGGGATGACCGCAGCAGCTTTCCAATCTTTTGGGATCTCGGACGACACCAAAGAGGTTGAGCAGTTAATTAACTTGCATAGTTAATTGTTTAATTCTAGCCTTCATTTCCAACATTTGAATCAATTTCTTAATTTTGTGCACTAATGTGTTATGTACACACTGTATCACATTCCTCTAAATATTATTCTCCTCTTTGACTGTGCAGTGTTTACATTCACCACTAGAGGGCGATTGGAGGGCGATTTCTGGGGCCTGTACTCCTGGAGTTGACTGCTTTTGTGCTTGCCAGTTAGGTAGCAGTTCTCAGCTGTTAGCAACCAGTAGCTAGCAGTTTCTTACTGCCGATAAAAATTGATTATTGTCGTAATTTTTTTTGTCATTACTGATTTATTTAATGTAACAAATCAAACATTGAACCTCGTAAACAATTCAATTAGACCTGGCATTTATGTGAAATAGCCAGAAATGTGTGCTGTTGCCTGGATATTTAAAGGGACAGGCGGTTATTTCAGACTGTTTAAGTCTCTGTACCACTGCGCAGATAGATAGCCTACATACATAAGCAATTACTGTAGAACACTGTACAGATACAGCATATACTGTAGTTCAACTTCACTCTGTCAACTCAAAGCTCAAACCGAGCTCAATGCGGCATGGTAAGAAGAGAACCCTCTCCTTTCTCTTTTAAATATCGATAATTAGACATCTGTGAGAGGATAGACATTTAATATGAGTCTGTCTTCTCCATTTGCTGTGTAAAGTTTAATGAGCACCTCTAGGGCTGGCACCACATGAATAATACATACATTATTATATTAAAGCCAACAAGAGGCATCTATCTTGTGGATGGACCAGAACCAATGTGATGGACTGGTTGGAAATGAAGAGCCAGAGGCGGTCACATCTTGCAAAATGGAAGGCATCGCGAAAAACACATTACTGTGAGAGTTTGTTTGTCTGCTCTCCCTGTCACTGGCCGATCCCCAGAGTACTTCATAACACATAATGGTGTCCCAAATGGTACGCTATTTCCTATATAGTGCACTACTTTTACCAGAGTCCCCTTATTCCACATTTTGTTGTGTTACAGCCTGAATTCAAAATGGATTAAATAAATACAAAATCTAATCTACACACAATTAAGTGATAATGCCCGAGAAGCCGGGTTTGGAGGATATATTGGCACAGGTGTTGTATATTGGCAAACCGTGCCAATATATCCTCCATACACCTGGCTTCGAGGGCATTATCACTTTTATTCAACGGGTTACCACGAAATAATGATAGACATATTTTTTATACATCGTTTATTCATACTATTTCATCCTTCCACAAGATATACAAATCTAGGGTTTCTACCCAAGCCGGCTGGTTGTTCGTTCTATCGGATCAGTTGCCAGAGACGTGACCCAGTCGTTTTGTTCTGTATCTATGGACACAACCCAGTCGTTCGTTCTAAATGTTCCATTGCCATACTGGAGGGCAACATTCTCATCCCTTGCTTGCTAGCTACCCAGCCAACTACAGCTAACTTAGTCACGTCAAACAGTGCAGCCAGAATAACAACAGTAGCTGCATTTGCATGTGTTTAAGCTGTTTTCTAGTGACATTTATTTGGATACATCCATAACAATGAGCTAATGAGGTGCGATTTCACCTGGCATTGAAAATGTGCTCTCTCATCAGGACACTGGTGTTCAGAAGAGCTAGCCAATAACACAGTGAACACAATCACCTCAAACTGAAGCTGTAATGACTGCAAACTAGCTGCACTTCGTTTTGTTTGACATTTTTTCAATTTACATTTCTTTGTATATATCCATAAAAATGATGCAGGTGATTCATGATTTCGACTGACTGAGAAACGCTGCCTGTCTGTCTGTCTCGTCCCGACTCCCGATATGTTCATTACTTTGGGACAGCTGGAGATCGAATTTGAATATTGAAACAATGTTGCAAATGTCAGAGACAGACAGCAAGGTTTACACAAATCTCTGCTGTTGAAAACTAAATGTAAGTCTAAAAGAAATGTGAGATAATGTCTAGATGCTTTTTATAGTGGAGATCAAGTTCAGATATTGCCTGGCTGGGCTGATGAGACAGTGGATTGCGCAGTCAGATGCAATAGAGTAAATAGGCATTTTAAGAGCATAGATTTAGCCGGTGGTAACTTGGGAGATAGACATTGTCTGAAATGCGGTTTTAACCAATCAGAATTTAGGATTAGAACCACCGCTGTATAGATCAGTTGCACATAACCTTAGTTTAATCAATTCTAAATTCAGGCTGTAACACAACAACATTTGGAAAAGGTAAAGGGGTGTGAATACTTTCTGAAGGCACTGTACATTACAATTTCTTTTTACTCTTGCTAGAGTACAATTTGTATGGAAGTTTTTCCGATCTACACCACCCGGTTTAGAGGTGTGGTCCTGTAGAAAATAACTAAATAAAAGTAAACATTTCTAAGACAAAACAGGTTCTTAAACAGCGGGGGTGGAGCACGGGAATAAAAGTCAAAGATCAGGTGCAACAACAATATTTTGTTTTCAGCTGTGCAAGAAAAGCACATCTCCAGGCCCACATAATTTAGGATGTGGGATCTTAATTTGATCACTTTTGTTGTTGATAATATTTTCCAGCACAGCGGGAAACGCTAACTTGTAGTGTATTCAAGGTTTAAAAAGAATTCTAAAGTTTGTAATGTCCATTTTAAAATGTCAGACTTGAGTTGCCCTAGCTGCTAGCATAAAAAGTATCAACCCCAACAAAAATTGTTTGTTCATTATAACATACATAAGGATTATTTTCCTGCTGTAGCAAACTGCCTCAAATTAAGATCCTACATTTGTAGTGATATCACATTTCTCACAAACAAGTACACTATATACAGGGGCGCAAATTTCACTGGGGACCGGTGGACATGTCCCCCACACATTCTGAAATTGCATTTTTATCCGCACTAGTTTTATCATTGGAATGTGATACAAAGCAAAGCTACGGTGTGCTTTAGGACCATGCAGACCCCTCCGAGCGGTTGGATAGGCTGTTTGGAGTGTTTATCCAACTGGATAAAATAAAATATATAATAACAGCTATGTCCCCCCTACCTCTAAAACCAAATTTGCGTCCCTGACTATATATATACACAAAGTATGTGGACACCCCTTCAAATCAGTGAGTTTGGTTATTTCAGCCACACCCGTTGCTGACAGGTGTATAAAATCGAGCACACAGCCATGCAATCTCCATAGACAAGCATTGGCAGTAGAATGGCCTTACTGAAGAGCTCAGTGACTTTCAATGTGGCACTGTCATGGGATGCCACATTTCCAACAAGTTTGTCAAATTTCTCCCCTGCTAGAGCTGCCCCGGTAAACTGTAAGTGGTGTTTTTGTGAAGTGGAATCGTCTAGGCGCAACAATGGCTCAGCCGTGAAGTGGTAGGCACACAAGCTCACAGAACAGGACTGTAAAAATCATCTGTCCTTGGCTGCAACACTCACTCAACAAACCATTTCTGTATGGACCTCGCTTTGTGCTCGGGGGCATTGGCATGCTAAAACAGGAAGGGCCTTCCCCTAACTGCAACTTCCTCTGGAAGCAACGTCAGCACAAGAACTGTTCGTCGGGAGCTTCATGAAATGCGTTTTCATGGCCCAGCAGCCACACACAAGCCTAAGATCACCATGCGCAATGCCAAGCGTTGGCTGGAGTGGTGTAAAGCTCGCTGCCATTGGACTCTGGAGCAGTGGAAACTTGTTCTCTGGAGTGATGAATCATGCTTCACCATCTGGCAGTCCAACGGACGAATCTGGGTTTGGCGGATGCCAGTAGAATGCTACCTGCCCGAATGCATAGTGCCAACTCTAGTTTGGTGGAGGAAGAATAATGGTATGGGGCTGTTTTTCATGGTTCGGACTAGGCCCCTTTAGTTCCAGTGAAGTGAAATGTTAACGCTACATTATACAATAACATTCTAGACAATTCTGTGCTTCCAACTTTGTGGCAACAGTTAGGGGAAGGCCCTTCCTGTTTCAGCATGCCAATGCCCCCGAGCACAAAGCGAGGTCCATACAGAAATGGTTTGTTGAGATTGGTGTGGAAGAACTTGACTGGCCTGCACAGAGCCCTGACCTCAACCACATCGATCACATTTGCCATTCATTGGAATGCCAACTGTGAGCCAGGCCTAATCGCCCAACATCAGTGCCTGACCTCACTAATGCTCGTAGGTGAATGGAAGCAAGTTCCCGCAGCAATGTTCCAACATCTAGTGGAAAGCCTTCCCAGAAGAGTGGAGGCTGTTATAGCAGCAAAGGGGAGACTATGATTTTGGAATGAGATGTTCGATGAGCATGTGTCCACATACTTTTGAAGGCGTGCCCAGGGAGAAGGAGAGCTTGTCTAGATGGCCATTTTTTTTTTCATTTTTACAGTGCACACACCCACACACAAACACTATGACCTCATTCTCCATTCTCAGATTTTAATGCTGCCACTCTACTTTTCTCCCTCTTTTCATTCTCAGTTTGACAACGGTCACCCATTACCCTCAGTCCCCCATAGTGACCATAGCTGACACTTGACCCTGGTCTGAAAGGCCCAACGTCCTTTATATAGAGCATCTAAACCATGGCCCATTCCAAGCCCCCCCATGGCCTCCTTAGGGGCTGTATAAATGAGGGACGCGCCTATTCCAAGGTAAAGACTGTGTGACACAGACACCCCCCTGGTCTCCACGCCGACCCCTTCCTGGTCTCCATAGAGACCCTCTGTCCACCCCACCCACCGCCCCGACTCAATAGACCCCCTGTGGCTCATCCATTGTGGGCCTAAAGGCCCCTCAGATTGTCTATTAGTCTAAAAAAATATATATCAATAAGTAAGCCGTTGGCCTCTTATACATCTTTCATTCAATTTCTGGCCAGGGTTGTGGTTCAGAACTGTAATCTTCCAAATTTGCTATAGTGAAAGAATTACATCATTTTGGGAGCGCAGGCGTTAATTACGGGGTCTGTGTGTGTATGATATATTGTGTCGGGTCATTTGGTATGTATATACCAGACATGATTTATACCCCCGCCCTTTGAATTTCTTACAATTGCCAAGGGGCTGAGAACTTTTTTGCAATAATTTCATGCAACTCTACTCATTTTGCCATGGAACAGCGACAAAAAAAAAACTGTTTAACAGCAAATTTTCTGAAATTCTACCAATTTTGCCATAGGGTGGAGAGATATTTGTTATGTTTCAAAGCAAATGTCCTGCTATTCTACACGTTGCCATAACTTATGCCATGCTAATGATACCTGAGTGAGAATGACTAACAAAATCAATGAGGCCCCTTGGATGCCAGGGCCCCTGGGCACGTGCCAGGCGTGCCTGGTCGGTATTCCGCCAGGATTACTAAAAGCTTAGATAGCTGGCTAGACTAATTTTCCAATCTAAAAATTGCTAGCTGACATGGCTAATTGAGTGACTGACATAACAGAAACATTTCTGATGCACAACCTAACTTTGCACCTTGTGTATTCTATTCTCTTTCTGAGCATAGGTGTCAAAGGGGGAGAGGGGGAAGACCCTGTGCGATGGCCGCCGGGGAGTCTGGGAAGTCTGAGGCTCCCTCTTTATGGCAGGATGTGGGGGAGGAGGAGGAGGGCCTGCAGTCTGACAAAGGCCCAGTTTGTTACTCTTTCTTTTGGAGGAAGCACAAAGGCAAATCTGACTGGAAGCCCCAGTGACCTCTGTGCAGCCTAAGCAGGAAAGGGTGTCCGATTCTAACAGACCAGTCAGACCACTAAAACACAGAACACGAAGCCAAACTCTGCTTCCCAAATGGCACCCTATTCCCTATTTAGTGCACTACTTTTGACAAGGACCCTTTGCCATTTGGAACACAGCCCCAGTAAATCAAAACCCTCTGTGGTCTTAGTGAGATCAAGCTACATGACCGCATCTGACCGCACATGGTCCTACAGTCCAGTGAGATGTAAACAATGCTGCAGACTTGGTCATGCAGCTGACCAGGGAATCGTTCAAAGAAATATAACACAGGAATCTTACTGTATTATCTAAATAGAAAACTAATCCAAGAGCAAAAAAAGACACACGCACAGAGTACACACTTCTTATACACACACACCTTCCGTTGTCCCCTCCTGGCAGAGACAATAACAGTAGCATTGTAAGGTAAAGGTCAAACACACACGAACACTGCTCAGCCACTGCTAGAGGCATAATCTTCTACCTGCTACCTGGTATGGTTTTCAATTCCAAAACATCAAACCCAAGATTAAATCAAACCACTGACTCACGATCCAGAAAGGTAGAAAGAGGAGGAGCAGAATTTAGATTGTGTATCTCCAATTCTGAATCATTCTGGCTAATGAATAACGTCAATACCGGCCAACACTGCTCCTAGCAGCCTTTTATCTTATAAAAGCCTATCAAACATTTAACAAATGAGAAAGGGGAGAAACCCCTCAGCCAGGGATATTACTCTCATGTTGTATATGATTACTTGGTAATACTGTATAATACTGCATCATTTTATTGGGACTTATTTTAGATGTCAGCTATTTATTGCCTAGATCAAATGTAACCAATATGCTCATATTCTTTTTCCTATACCATATTATGTATTCTGTGGTGATGGCAGTATGTGTGAGTCATGGACAGGGTATCAGAAAGACACCCTGGGCTGTTTGAGTAGCGTGGCTTAGGCCGGAGGTAGAGCAGAGAGCCTGTGACAACAGTCAGATCTGAGGGAACTCACCTTTGATTTTACATGACAGTCGGGAATGAAAGAAGAGCGTGAGGGAAAGAGAGGAAGGGAGAGAGAGAGAGAGAGAGAGAGGGGAGACGGCATGAGAGTGAGCGAAAGAGAGAGTGAGAGAACGTGGGAAAGAGAGGAAGGGAGAGAGAAATCTATCTATTCTTTCAGACTCAAGACAATCCAGTGCTCCTTGCTTTTGACCGGCCCTGGCTTTGTATAAGATCAGAGTGGTTTCGTATTAGCCTATTGATGGAATATTAAAAAAGAAATGCTTTTGAGAAGAAAAAAAAAAATCTATCTTCGGGGTCAGTCGTCTACGCTAAGCGCCCGGAAGGACTGACCCTCAGATCAAACATATGACCTATCCAGCTACCATGCAATATTAAAGTCTTCCAAGTTTTCCTCTCCTCCCATTACGCTATCAGTCAATACCAGACTTCCCACTACACCGGCTTTACCTGAGGGCAAGAGTTCAGAGCTCAATAGCAACACACAGACATCCGTCAGCACTTTTCTGTCTGCTCTACAGCGAAATACAGTGAGGGAAAAAAGTATTTGATCCCCTGCTGATTTTGGTAGGTGGTAGGTTTATTTGGTAGGTAGGTTTATTTGAACAGTGAGAAACAGAATAACAACAAAAAAATCCAGAAAAACGCATGTGAAAAATGTTAGAAATTTATTTGCATTTTAATGAGGGAAATAAGTATTTGACCCCTCTGCAAAACATGACTTAGTACTTGGTGCCAAAACCCTTGGCAATCACAGAGGTCAGACGTTTCTTGTAGTTGGCCACCAGGTTTGCACACATCTCAGGAGGGATTTTGTCCCACTCCTCTTTGCAGATCTTCTCCAAGTCATTAAGGTTTCGAGGCTGACGTTTGGCAACTCGAACCTTCAGCTCCCTCCACAGATTTTCTATGGGATTAAGGTCTGGAGACTGGCTAGGCCACTCCAGGACCTTAATGTGCTTCTTCTTGAGCCACTCCTTTGTTGCCTTGGCCGTGTGTTTTGGGTCATTGTCATGCTGGAATACCCATCCACAACCCATTTTCAATGCCCTGGTTGAGAAGAGGTTCTCACCCAAGATTTGACGGTACATGGCCCCCGTCCATCGTCCCTTTGATGCGGTGAAGTTGTCCTGTCCCCTTAGCAGAAAAACACCCCCAAAGCATAATGTTTCCACCTCCATGTTTGACGGTGGGGATGGTATTCTTGGGGTCATAGGCAGCATTCCTCCTCCTCCAAACACGGCGAGTTGAGTTGATGCCAAAGAGCTCCATTTTGGTCTCATCTGACCACAACACTTTCAACCAGATGTTCATTGGCAAACTTCAGACGGGCATGTATGTGCTTTCTTGAGCAGGGGGGACCTTGCGGGCCAATTGTTTTCTTGGTGACCATGGTCCCAGCTGCCTTGAGATCATTGACAAGATCCTCCTGTGTAGTTCTGGGCTGATTCCTCACCGTTCTCATGATCATTGCAACTCCACGAGGTGAGATCTTGCATGGAGCCCCAGGCCGAGGGAGATTGACAGTTCTTTTGTGTTTCTACCATTTGCGAATAATCGCACCAACTGTTGTCACCTTCTCACCAAGCTGCTTGGCGATGGTCTTGTAGCCCATTTCAGCCTTGTGTAGGTCTACAATCTTGTCCCTGACATCCTTGGAGAGCTCTTTGGTCTTGGCCATGGTGGAGAGTTTGGAATCTGATTGATTGATTGCTTCTGTGGACAGGTGTCTTTTAAACAGGTAACAAAATGAGATTAGGAGCACTCCCTTTAAGAGTTTTATTCTAATCTCAGCTCGTTACCTGTATAAAAGACACCTGGGAACCAGAAATCTTTCTGATTGAGAGGGGGTCAAATACTTATTTCCCTCATTAAAATGCAAATCAATTTATAACATTTTTCACATGCGTTTTTCTGGATTTTTTTGTTGTTATTCTGTCTCTCACTGTTCAAATAAACCTACCATTAAAATTATAGACTGATTATTTCTTTGTCAGTGGGCAAACATACAAAATCAGCAGGGCATCAAATACTTTTTTCCCTCAATGGTTATACACACACACACACACACAGGCAAAGGGTGGCTACTTTGAAGCATATAAAATATATTTTGATTTGTTTAACACTTTTGTTTATGTTATTTGTGTTATTTCATGGTTTTGATGTCTTTACTATTATTCTACAATGTAGAAAATAGTAAAAATATAGAAAAACCCTGGAATGAGTAGGTGTGTCCAAACTGGTACTGTGTGTATATATATATATATATATTTTTTTTTTTTTTTTTTTTCTTCATTTCTCAAATTCATCCTCTCATCTATGCACAGGCAGCAGCAGCCAGCCAGACAACCATCTCACATTATCTCTGTGCTCACCAATGAGTCATCCTACTTAGCTAGGCTAGTGGCTAGCTGGCTAGCTAGTAGGTGCCGGATCTGCAGAGCTGTCTGACAAAATCACTATTTTAGTAGTTCTTCAAAGTAAACTGAACAACACTACAAACGCAATATGTAAAGTGTTGATCCCAAGTTTCATGAGCTGAAATAAAAGTTCCCAGAAATGTTCCATACACACAAAAAGCTTATTTCTCTCACATTTTGTGCACACATTTGCTTACATCCCTGTTAGTAAGCATTTATCCTTTGCCAAGATAATCCATTGCATATCAAGAAGCTGATTAAACAGCATGATCATTACACAGGTGCACCTTGTGTTGGGGCAATTAAAAAGGTCACTCTAAAATGTGCAGTTTTGTCACACAACACAATGCCACAGATACCTCAAGTTGAGGGAGCGGTGCAATTGACATGCTGACTGCAGGAATATCCACCAGAGCTGTTGCAGGAGAATTGAATGTTAATTTCTCTACCATAAACCACCTCTAATAACGTTATAGAGAACTTGGCAGTACGTCCAACCAGCCTCAAAACCACAGACCACATGTATGGTTTGCTGACATGAACATTGTGAACAGAGTGCCCCATGGTGGCAGTGGGGTTATAATATGAGCAGGCGTAAGTTACCGACAACGAACACAATTGAATGCATAGAGATACCGTGATGAGGTCCTGGGGCCATTCATCCATCGCCATTACCTCATGTTTAAGCATGATAATGCACAGCCCCATGTCGCAAGGATCTGTACACAATTTCTGGAAGCTGAAAATGTCCCTGTTACAGTTGAAGTCGGAAGTTTACATACACTTAGGTTGGAGTCATTAAAACTTGTTTTACAGCAACTCCACAAATTTCTATTTAACAAACTATAGTTTTTGCAAGTCGGTTAGGACATATACTTTGTGCATGACACAAGTAATTTTTCCAACATTTGTTTACAGACAGATTATTTCACTTATAATTCACTGTTGACTGTGCCTTTAAACAGCTTGGAAAATTCCTGAAAATTGTCATGGCTTGTCTGATAGGCTAATTGACATCATTTTATGTTAGGGCTGAGTGATTAGTGCTTGTACTAGTACAACTATCAATCGGGTAGAGCTACGTCACGAACTGACTATCCCTCTTGTCGTTGTGTTAAGTACATTCCTCTCATGAATTCTGTGTAAATCCAGCAGGGCCGGGAAAAACAGGGACAATGGATTCTGGTCATTTTTGTTAATTTCCACGTTTTCTACACTCAACTAGTTTGAATATTTGCCTATTGAAAACTATTTACAGCGTCCCACAGTTTGTTTTTGATATGATATGATTTTTGATTCTCTCTAGAATAGGGCTCACCAACCAGTCAATCGCAGTCGACTGGTCGCGATCGACTGGTCGATCGACAAGGCATTCCTTGTCGATCACCAAACATTTCTGTAAAAAACCCAACAATAAAGCCTTGCCTGTATATTTTTGTTTATTTGTTTCGTGCTGTTTGTGGTAGGTGCACTTGATTCAGCAGCCCTAGCGCTAGGAAGGCAAAATGTTCCCTTGTTGAACCATTTTACAAATCAAGTGCACCTATAGGCCTACTGCTGGCCCGTCAGATAGCTCAGATCACCATGTCTGCACAGTTCCCTCGAACCATAGACTGTAAAAAGAACGTACAGTAAAGTTGATACTGTGAGATTTTAAAACCATGACTCAAAAAATATAGCAAATAGCTGCTGTTTTTATGAGTACGTTCATGTTTAAGTTGTTATTCAGCACTGTCACTTTTTTCCACTCACACTACAACCAGCACTGCAGCTGCAATGAATGAGTATCGCAAAGTGTTCTGATAAGCGTGTATCTTTTATAATATCAACGAATAATTTACTTTCAATGGTCAAAGGAGTAACAACATGAATTGGTGCATGAGGCAGAAATAATGCAGTGCGACTTGAGTTTTGCCATCAGCTGGAAGCCTGTTGTAACGCCGACATTGGGAGTCAGGAAGCAAGTACAGGGGGTGAATTTAATAATAGATATTACATGGAATAATACAAATACAAGAGTAGCGTCTGGACATTAGAAATATAACTACTGCCTGGGGAAAGAACCAAAGGGAGTGATAGTGGAGGTAATCATAGAAATGATGGAATCCAGGTGAGTCTCGTGAGGCGCAGGTGCATGTAACGATGGTGGCAAGTGTGCATAATAATAAGGAAACTGACGACAATGAGCAACAGAGAGAGGGGGCGCGGGAGTATACGTGACAGTACACCCTCCCTGATGCATGGCTCCAGCCGCAGGACGCCGACAAGAGGAACGGTCCCTAGGACCAGGAGCAGGCCATTTGACCTCTGATGAGAGCCGGGTGAGGCGCGGGAGCCATACGAGCCGGCTGAGGCGCGGGAGCTTGACGAGCCGGCTGAGGCATCCCCGGTAGCGTCGACAATGGCCCTTTTTTTTTATCCCTGTTGCTTCCATTTGTTGAGGCAGTATTCTGTAACACAGTCGCTGGGAGTCAGGAAGCAAGTACAGGGGGTGAATTTAATAATAAATAGAACATGGGCCAATACAAAACAAGAGTAGCGTCTGGACATGAGAAATATAACTAATACTGCCTGGGGAAAGAACCAAAGGAAGTGACAGATATAGGGGAGGTAATCATAGAAATGATAGAGTCCAGGTGAGTCTCATGAGGCGCAGGTGTGCGTAACGATGGTGGCAGGTGTGCGTAATAATAAGTAAACTGGCGACAATGAGCGCCAGAGACAGGGAGCGGGAGTAGACGTGACACCAGTACAGAATAAAAATATTCCAAAACATGCATCTTGTTTGCAATATGGCACTAAAGTAAAACTGCAAAACAGTTCAGGAAGCATGGGGAGCACATGACCACAGGTAATGGCGGACTGAAGTAGTTATGTAGAGCACCTCAAGATAAAAACATAATATTCAATATCGGCAAGTTAGACTAATTATTAGCACTACACGATCTGGTAGGTGATAACCTTCAATCTGGATAATAACCTTCAATCTGGATAATAACCCAAAACAAATCTTAAGACTAGAGAAATTTATTGACAAATATTACGAAAACAAGCAACACCCAATTATGACGGAGAGTAAGACAGTGGAACCGATTTCAAAATGAAAACGTGACTCTTCTACAGACACAGACTATTTCATATTTTCACCACCGGGAATGGTAAAGGTCAAAACCGATCTGTTAAAATCAACAAATTACAAACTGGGCATATTTGAATTAGTCAGTAAGCATATAAAAGAGTTGAAGGCAAGCATCGAGATGAGTGATGAAAAAGCTGCGACATGGAGAAGGTAAAAAACAAGCTAAAAGGGACAGTCAATAAGATTGAAACCGAAGTGAATGAACTTAAAAAGGAGTACACCGTTCTGAGAGAAGCCTTACTTGACATACAGACTAGATCCATGAGAGAGAATCTGGTACTTACAGGTATCGAAGAGAAAGAAGGAGAAGTTCCTGAATCTGTAGTTAGAGAGTTCCTCCTTACAGCGCTTCAGATTCCATGCGAAGCTATCGACAAAATCCAACTCAAACTTGTACACCGCTTCGGACAGAGAGGGCAGAGGTATGAACGCCCAATCATTGCCAAATTTGCTTCATTTAAAGATAAAATAATGGTTAAAAGCCTGGGTAAAAGACTTGCTGGGACCAAAATTGGCATGAACGATCAGAAGGAAATTGTAGAACGGCGTAAAGTTCTGTATCCAATTTAAGGAAAATAGATTAAAAGGAAAACGAGTAGCTCTCGTCATCGATAAACGATATGTTGATAACCAGTTGTTCAGAGACAAAAATACTATTCCACGGCTATTTAAAAAATTACGACGTTCTGATAGAAGAGGAAAATAATGAAACACAATTCTAGCCCGGTTATGGATTGTAATAATACAATCAAAAAATATTGCTTTTCTATATATCTTCAAATATAACTAATTGGAACACAAAAGCACTAATTCAACATGGTGAAGATGATAAAAACTCAGTAAACAGAAGGCACAGTACGTGCGGTGTGTTTTTTTTATGTTTGAGAAAGTGTGGCGTTGACTGAGAAAGGAAATGGTTGCATATCCCAGAACCAATGTATTGCTGTGAGCGGGGTGTGAGAGAGCTTTCAGTGTTGTTCAGATGATGGATATACTTTTTATAATGAATTATACATCTTATTTATTTATTGTCCTATCATGGGGAACTACATTTTGTAAATAAATATATAATTTATTTATTTATGATCCTGTATTGATGGAACGGTCCACAACCCTATAACCTATACACCCACCTGAATGACCCAGATACTAAGGAGAAGTCCCTAACTGTTTTATGGGCCTGCTGTAAGCGGTCTGTATGTAGTCAGAATGCGGTCAGAGACCTAGAGCAGCACTGCCCCCTCAAGATTCTGAGCCTGCTTGGCAGGGTTGGTCCTGGAAAGCCAAAGCCCCATAAAGGGAGAGCATACTGTACAAGGAAATTCTCAAAGCTGCTAATGAGAACCTTGACGACCTTGTACCTAGCCGGTGGGGATTCCGGTGGGGTGCCCCCACCCAGGCAGTTGCAGTGCTGGCAACACTAGCTGCAGTAACCCATGGGTAGGGGGTCACACTCAGACATTCAGAGAGGGGGTATATTATTGTGGCCCTGGTGGCACAAAATCAAAGTCTGACTGCATGGAGATGCTTGGAAATATGGTCAATACGGTGGACGGGTGTTTCAGTGTTATGGGTGTTTCAGGGAAAAGGTGTACATTTGACCTCCATCATCTAGGACGTGACAATGGTTATTAAAATCTATCAATTTCCGCCCATTTTTATGCACACTCTTGCAGGCCCTCTCATACAGCTGCAATTGTATATGCATTCGTAAATCAAGACCTTTCTTGAGTTGGGCTCTGGGATGGTGCAACTGTTGAGAATGTGAGCCTATGGTTGTGTGGGACAAAAGGGTTGAGTGTGTATGAGTGTGTGGGTGTATGTGTATCCCACAACTGTTGGAAGGAGTAAAAGATGCTAGGGACAATATAGGATGATTCACAATAATTGTTTGCTAATATAGTAATTGCTTGCAATAATATAATTTTGGTAATGTCGAGACTGGTGAGAGGTAGAATCCTTTGCATAATTTGCCTACATTAATAGCTAATTATGGAAAATAAGAAACAGGATTTTAAGGATATATGTGTATATATATATATACACATATATGTGTGTATATATATATGTATGTGTGTGTATATATGTATATATAATTATTATTTTTTGATTGCTATATATAATACAAATCGAGGTGAGGGCGATGGAAATGCATTTGGCGGTTGATCTACTTCTGTTCTGTAATTGGCACTGTGTGCTCTTTTTGAAGGATGGATCCCAGTCTTTTCAGGGCTATGGGATACGGGGGGTCGGGGGTGGTCTGCCGGGCATTGGGATGACAACCCAACTCGGGATGAGGAGGGCTTTTAGCGGGTGGAATAGTGGGGACCAATTGGAGGTTTACTTAGTAGCAATGCAAATATCATGGTACAGCTATATAAACACTCAATCATCATGTTACTTTTTAATGGTACGTTTACAAACATAAATTTTTATAAATAGAATTGAAAGTTGTGTCTCATTATGATAAGTGTTGAAATAAGTATAGCCAGTTACAATTGTAATGGCTTAGCAGATAATAAGAAAAGACGATCAGTATTTACCTGGCTAAAAGAGAAGGAATGTCACGTCCTGGCCATGGAGAGCCCTCTGAGTTTCTCTATGGGGGTTAGGCCAAGGTGTGACTAGAGTTGTCTTACAGACTTCATGGTGGTTTTTTGAGTGTGGTTCCCAATTAGAGGAAGCTGGTTGTCGTTGCCTCTAATTGGGAATCCTATTTAGGTTGTTCCTTTTCCCACCTGCATTGTGGGTTATTGTTTGTAGTTGTGACGGACACCTGTGTGACGGACACCTGTGTGACGGACACCTGTGTGACGGACACCTGTGTGACGGACACCTGTGTGACGGACACCTGTGTGACGGACACCTGTGTGACGGACACCTGTGTGACGGTTCGTTCTTTGTTTATTGTTTTTTTTTGTTGCCAGTTTGCACTTAATTAAAGTATGTATACTGGAAACCTCACTGCGTCTTGGTCCGCTCCATCAACAAACCGTGACAAGGAATATAATATCTATTGTTTACAGGAAACTCATTCAGCAATTTTAGATTAAGTTTTGTGGAAAGGGGACTGGGGGGGGCAAAATATATTTCTCCCATGGGCAAAGAAATTCAAAAGGGGTGATGGTTTTAATTAACAGTAATTTTGATCCAAATGTGCAAATTGTCCAAAAAGATCATCAAGGTAGACAGATTATTTTTAATATGTTATGGGACAATAAACAGATATGGCTTATTAACTTGTTAGGGAGTGGCAGCTGAGGGGTCGGTTTTGGAGAGCCTGGCGTGCCCAAAGTAAAATGCCTCCCATTCAGGCCCAGAAAATAAGATATGCAGATATTTGGTACCATTGGATAGGAAACACTCAATTTTCCAAAACTGTTAACCATTTGTCTGTGAGTAAAACAGAACGCATATAGCAGGCGAAACCCCGAGGATATTCTGTCCTGGAAAAAGTGATTTTGACACAATGCTCATTTGGGCACCCCTCCCTCATGAAAATGACCATATAAGGGCATATGAATGCAGTACCCATCGCTTCCTTTAGATGTCAACAGTCTCGAGACAGTGTATTTTTTTCATTTTGGATGAATAAGACCAGAGAAGAAGAGCAAACAAGGAAGTCACTCTGTCATGTAAACAGTACCCAGCGCGCGCTCCCGACAAAGCGCGCAGTGTCTTTTTTTACCGTCGTTATCGATCAGTTTATATTCCCGTTGATTTATAATAGTAAA